>JARACY010000780.1:0-76284 GCA_029255725.1 Scrobipalpa atriplicella | reverse complement strand
GATCAGACATTTTGTATGGAAAAGCAAATTTTTTATTTCATTTCCTGAAAAAAAATTCCTGGTGGTAGTTGTTCAGTATCGATTGACTGAGCAACCCCTATCAGTTTGCGGGACGCTGTCCCTTACACCCGGTATATAGCAGGATTCGAATCCACGATGCTGCTGATTCGAGCCGATACTCCAACTAAGTAAGACTTTTTAACCTACAGTTAGATCATTTTGTGTAATGACCATTTGTCAAAAGCATCATCAATCAAGATAATCTAATGTGCCCGCCGGAACAGATCTTTTATGAGGATTTTTGCACTCACAGTGCTAAAATTATTTCATTGGGAAGGTTGGAGGTTCAAGTCTTACCCGAGGATTTTTTTAATTTTTTATTTTTCAAATGCAAGAATCAATGGGAGACTATGGAAGACGTAAAATTCAATAAAATCTTCCTACTGTTGTATTATTTAGTAGGTATTTTTTTTCAATGCCATTTAATGATATTACAAGATGACTAATAATACAAATTACGTCTATAACAAGAACATACCTTGTTAAGAAGTAACCGCCATACCAATTGATTTCAATTTATATGTATGTTTTTTATATAATCAAGATTCTATAAAAAGCCATTCGACCGTGTAATCAAACTCATTAATTTATTATAAAAAAAACCACATCGGTACATGTATGGTGGGCGTTACGGTGGATAGACCAAGGATAATATTAAGGAGTCAAAAAAATATGAGGTCTTAAATTGCTTTATACTTTTTTTTATCTTCTTTTATCGGGTGAGTTGTCGACAAATCCTTGTATCAGAGTTTTAAGTCACCTCTGATATAATTTGTATAACAACCACTATCATAGATATCAACCGGGAACGAAAGCTTAATGTACCTTCCGAAGCTCAATTTTTTTCATTTCCTGAAAGAATTTCCTGGTGATAGTTGTTCAGTTTCGTTGACTGAGCAACTCCTATCAGTTTGCAGGAAGCTGTCCCTTACACCCGGTAGAATCTATATTTAACACCCTGTACAACCAAACATTTGATACAGACAGACAGACAAATTTGATTGATGTATCGAAATGTTCAATGATGGATGATCCCTCTATGATCTCATTCGGCCTTTGACTATTGTTTATTAGTTATTACTGATCAAAAGATACTTTTTTGCCGAACATCTGATAAGACTAAATTATTTTGGTAACAATTATACCTAAATATTCAAATATTCGCAAAAAGCAACAAGGTTCAACAATAATAATGCAAAAGGCTAAAGAGTGGTAATTCTCTATAACCTAGGCCTTTTCTAGGCGAGAGTGAAAAGGCATTATGCAGGCAATCATGCTCTCCAGTAAGTGAGAAAGCGGGCAAATATTTGCGTATTAAATATAAAAAAATATATGTGTAAAATACCTTAAACAAAAAATCTAAAGTCCCAGACAGGGTTTGAACCTGCGTCCTTTAAAATACCGTTCTATTATTGACTGTATTTCCCCAAAAGCAAAACCGTGTATCACCACACCGGCACAAATAAAAAAAAAACGCGGTCAAGTGCTAAAAATGAGGACTTTCACATGAGAGGACATTATTGATATCATTATCAATAGGTAAGTGATAGTGATAACTGATAAATTAGGTTATCAAGTGACACACTTTAAGTAATTGTTACGTTTATTTCGTATTGGAAAGATAAGAATTAATTCACTTTAGTACTTTCACGTGGTAAATAATGTATCTACCAACGTACCTATCCTTTGTGTTCATTTTAATGACAGTTTTTAAAGTGAAAATGAACTGTTAATTTATATGATAGCACAAGAATATTACCTACATTACAAAACATTGTGTAATCAATCAACCTATGGAACTCATTATCTAATGTTCTACCTATTTTAATTATTTCTAGGCTATAAATTCCAGTAGGTAAAGCTTGATGCAAAAGATGATAAAGAAATAAATAGGAGCGCCTTTTTCTTCTTGTATTATGCCTTTATCGCAAACCCTAGGTGCCACTAGTTAAATTAACTTAACTTAACTTCCTCTTTCAATCTTTTTCGCCAAACCGTACCAGTACCAGCTTATTCAAACATCCTTAAGCGGTGTGCAATTATCCCGTCGCATTATCCAAGATGGCGGCGGTTCCGTTATCCGTTACGAAATTACCAGAAAGGCTCAATATCCATGATGGCGTCGTGACGGGATACGTCAGGAAAAATGGCGGCTAAACGTTTAGACCACCGGGGCGGTATGAGAATTGTTTAACTGACCCGGTGGAGAAGTGGTTAATGCTCTGCCTGCTGTAGTGAAATCGTAGGTTGGATCAATACAACACAAGAAAAGAAACTAGACTACATTTTTATTAAGTGAATACAGTTATTGATAACAGCTATGACTGTACAAGCTCAGTGTACTACCTACTACTTAATTGCAAATAGACTCAAAGGACATTTAAACCAAGAGTGTTTTTGTTAAACAAAACCGGTGCTTCTGCGCATGATTCGCGCAAACTGTATCGAACTACTAAATGATGACGTTAATATTTATGACAAAGGAATATTTCCGTAAACCTTCATACCAAAAACTCCTCGTTGATTGGGGTGTAACTGCACCAGTATAACACAAATTTTATTATGAAACGATTCTTTCCGACACAAAGGATTGGGATGCACGTCCTTTATATCGGAAAGAGTCAAAGGACAATGAAACCAGAAGTATTCCAAAGTAAGTCATTTTTGAACAAAATTAGTGCGCTTACACATCATAAGTCGAGCAAGATGTATCGACCTACTAAATGAGTAAGTAATTCCAATCAATGAGGGAATTGACCCTTCGAGGACAATGAAACTAAAAGTATGTTCCAAAATTATTGAACAAATTCGCTGCTTGCACATGACATGAGCTGATTCGAGCAAACTGTATCGACCTACTAAACGAGGAAGTGGGCGAAAGCGACAACGTACGAGTTTTGAGAGAGTTAAGGGGGGTCACAGGGCTCTGTTGTTTGAGTTTGACATCGATACTGATTCTTTTGTCAATACATTCGTAAAATCATACCTATACTGGCGAAAAAACCCATTCGAAATTCCTAATTTAAATAAATCACCACTTCAACAGATTGTTTATTAAATAAGTAGGTAAGATGATTCAGTGCATGTTCAAACAACGCCGATTATCGCTGTTTTTGACAGTAATCAGTAAAACAACCATGTCAGAGGCCATAACGATGGTATAAAATAATCTGGCAGCAGAGATTATCGGGCCATTTGAGTATGTCGTCTACATACCTACATGACAGAGGAAGACCGTTAGACTCTAAACAGTATCGTAGTAAATCACTTATAACCAGTTAGGTCATAGCTGTCTATAGCCAATTCTGCATACAAATTATAGAATTAAAAGCGCAAAAGCAAAAACTAACACCATTGTATCACGTACGACACACTTTATAAAACCGCTAAGTCAAATTTCCGAGAAAATAATAACAAACAACAAAACAAAAGTAACCGTTTTGGAGTTATGCCGTTTTGTGACGCAACTTGAAGGGTTAAAGACCATAAGTGACACTAATGAGATTTTGAGAAAACTCTTCTTAATTTGATTTTTCTTAAATTAAGTAGCAATTTTCAAAAATAATGTTTCGCAAAACTTCACATCCAAATTGACAAAATAAGATGGTTTCAGATGTAGCAAAAACAAAAAAATATATCAAATTCTACTTTGGACTACAACGCAGAAAAAAATGACGCTTTACATTTGAATTCTTTTTATATTTCTGTACATTTATACCTACTTAGTACTCACTGCAAACGATTCAATCAGCAAATTAAGTTGAAATGTCAGCTATATTTGATTTTCCCGTCGATTTTACAAGTATCTAGACATCCTTAACCTAAAAATCTATTCTGCAAAGTAAATTATCCTCGTAATTGTATTATTAAACACAATTTAGTCGGTTGAGACTCTTGACCTCTACAAGACGTGAATTCTAAATTGCAGTGAGTAAACACTTCATTGTTTTAGGATTTCCTATTTTTTTTTTCATGCCGGAAGACATGACTGACAAAATGGTGTCCTTACAATAAGATGATCTTATGATAATTATTACCGTTCAGAGTGAGTAAATGACTCATATCTTTGACTTAATCTGGTGATATTTTTTTTATAAAATGGTCGTTGTCATGGCTTTAATAATAATATTTATAATGAAAGCTAGGAGTCAAGATCAGATCGTTTTCAAATAAATAAAAATATTAATCGAATCCTTATACTTTATGATTGGAAGACCAAAGCTCAGGCCATTAAACTGCAGAAGCAGTTAAATGAACGACTGGATTTGTCATAATATTCAACACTTATGTCACATATGCAAAATGACTAAATATTTAAATATTGTTTGAATTATCGTAAAACCTGTTATGTTTGGAAAACATCAAATAAACAAAGCTTAAACTTGTTGAAAATCACATAATGCACATATAAGTTTATTTAAATCAGTTTTTTCACCTCACTAATGAGAAGAATATCTTTTGTGAAGTTTATTTTTATAAAATTTAGAATTTGGTGATCAAAAATCACGTTTTTATTTTAATAGAAAAGACTATGATAAATGAGTAATTTTTCTTCACTGATTTCTATTTATTTTATTAATTATTATTATAAAATATGAAATAGAATCATCAATTTGACGTCATCTGATTACCGGAATTGCTTTGATCCTTGAAGCTGCACGTTTGGGATCTTCGCTCATAGTTCTCAGTATGATACGTCATGCATGACTGTGATGATGATGGTGGCATTGGCCTTAACGCATGATGGTTTGAATGAAACCGCACTATTTGGAAGTACTGTTTTTGATGATTCTGCTAAGACATAGTTTTCTTTTTGGTGCAAAATAAAATACAAGAGCTGAAAACACGATTATTATCGCTTCTCAAATTTTTTTTAAGATGAATAATAATAAAAAAATGATACGTGGCGTGGTATGTTATTTTTACTTCCTTCAATTTAGGAGGCCAACTAACTGCACTGCTACTATGTCCAAATTGTGGATGTTTAGTATTCTGGTATCACATTACTTCAATTGTCATTCTTCTATTCAATGGAATGTTGAGTAAACAATGGTGATTTTACATTACTATCAAAAGTTTTAAAAACAAAATCGAGTACCACTTTGTGTAATCTTTGGGATTTATAAACATGCTTTCTTGGTATGAAGATATCGACCTGTGACTAACTTCGAAAGAATTTCCAATAAAATGCTTTGACTCATTTTATGGCGTGACTGGAAACTGAACGAGAAACTTATATGTGCATTATGTGATTTTCAACAAGTTTAAGCTTTGTTTATTTGATGTTTTCCAAACATAACAGGTTTTACGATAATTCAAACAATATTTAAATATTTAGTCATTTTGCATATGTGACATAAGTGTTGAATATTATGACAAATCCAGTCGTTCATTTAACTGCTTCTGCAGTTTAATGGCCTGAGCTTTGGTCTTCCAATCATAAAGTATAAGGATTCGATTAATATTTTTATTTATTTGAAAACGATCTGATCTTGACTCCTAGCTTTCATTATAAATATTATTATTAAAGCCATGACAACGACCATTTTATAAAAAAAATATCACCAGATTAAGTCAAAGATATGAGTCATTTACTCACTCTGAACGGTAATAATTATCATAAGATCATCTTATTGTAAGGACACCATTTTGTCAGTCATGTCTTCCGGCATGAAAAAAAAAATAGGAAATCCTAAAACAATGAAGTGTTTACTCACTGCAATTTAGAATTCACGTCTTGTAGAGGTCAAGAGTCTCAACCGACTAAATTGTGTTTAATAATACAATTACGAGGATAATTTACTTTGCAGAATAGATTTTTAGGTTAAGGATGTCTAGATACTTGTAAAATCGACGGGAAAATCAAATATAGCTGACATTTCAACTTAATTTGCTGATTGAATCGTTTGCAGTGAGTACTAAGTAGGTATAAATGTACAGAAATATAAAAAGAATTCAAATGTAAAGCGTCATTTTTTTCTGCGTTGTAGTCCAAAGTAGAATTTGATATATTTTTGTTTTTGCTACATCTGAAACCATCTTATTTTGTCAATTTGGATGTGAAGTTTTGCGAAACATTATTTTTGAAAATTGCTACTTAATTTAAGAAAAATCAAATTAAGAAGAGTTTTCTCAAAATCTCATTAGTGTCACTTATGGTCTTTAACCCTTCAAGTTGCGTCACAAAACGGCATAACTCCAAAACGGTTACTTTTGTTTTGTTGTTTGTTATTATTTTCTCGGAAATTTGACTTAGCGGTTTTATAAAGTGTGTCGTACGTGATACAATGGTGTTAGTTTTTGCTTTTGCGCTTTTAATTCTATAATTTGTATGCAGAATTGGCTATAGACAGCTATGACCTAACTGGTTATAAGTGATTTACTACGATACTGTTTAGAGTCTAACGGTCTTCCTCTGTCATGTAGGTATGTAGACGACATACTCAAATGGCCCGATAATCTCTGCTGCCAGATTATTTTATACCATCGTTATGGCCTCTGACATGGTTGTTTTACTGATTACTGTCAAAAACAGCGATAATCGGCGTTGTTTGAACATGCACTGAATCATCTTACCTACTTATTTAATAAACAATCTGTTGAAGTGGTGATTTATTTAAATTAGGAATTTCGAATGGGTTTTTCGCCAGTATAGGTATGATTTTACGAATGTATTGACAAAAGAATCAGTATCGATGTCAAACTCAAACAACAGAGCCCTGTGACCCCCTTAACTCTCAAAACTCGTACGTTGTCGCTTTCGCCCACTTCCTCGTTTAGTAGGTCGATACAGTTTGCTCGAATCAGCTCATGTCATGTGCAAGCAGCGAATTTGTTCAATAATTTTGGAACATACTTTTAGTTTCATTGTCCTCGAAGGGTCAATTCCCTCATTGATTGGAATTACTTACTCATTTAGTAGGTCGATACATCTTGCTCGACTTATGATGTGTAAGCGCACTAATTTTGTTCAAAAATGACTTACTTTGGAATACTTCTGGTTTCATTGTCCTTTGACTCTTTCCGATATAAAGGACGTGCATCCCAATCCTTTGTGTCGGAAAGAATCGTTTCATAATAAAATTTGTGTTATACTGGTGCAGTTACACCCCAATCAACGAGGAGTTTTTGGTATGAAGGTTTACGGAAATATTCCTTTGTCATAAATATTAACGTCATCATTTAGTAGTTCGATACAGTTTGCGCGAATCATGCGCAGAAGCACCGGTTTTGTTTAACAAAAACACTCTTGGTTTAAATGTCCTTTGAGTCTATTTGCAATTAAGTAGTAGGTAGTACACTGAGCTTGTACAGTCATAGCTGTTATCAATAACTGTATTCACTTAATAAAAATGTAGTCTAGTTTCTTTTCTTGTGTTGTATTGATCCAACCTACGATTTCACTACAGCAGGCAGAGCATTAACCACTTCTCCACCGGGTCAGTTAAACAATTCTCATACCGCCCCGGTGGTCTAAACGTTTAGCCGCCATTTTTCCTGACGTATCCCGTCACGACGCCATCATGGATATTGAGCCTTTCTGGTAATTTCGTAACGGATAACGGAACCGCCGCCATCTTGGATAATGCGACGGGATAATTGCACACCGCTTAAGGATGTTTGAATAAGCTGGTACTGGTACGGTTTGGCGAAAAAGATTGAAAGAGGAAGTTAAGTTAAGTTAATTTAACTAGTGGCACCTAGGGTTTGCGATAAAGGCATAATACAAGAAGAAAAAGGCGCTCCTATTTATTTCTTTATCATCTTTTGCATCAAGCTTTACCTACTGGAATTTATAGCCTAGAAATAATTAAAATAGGTAGAACATTAGATAATGAGTTCCATAGGTTGATTGATTACACAATGTTTTGTAATGTAGGTAATATTCTTGTGCTATCATATAAATTAACAGTTCATTTTCACTTTAAAAACTGTCATTAAAATGAACACAAAGGATAGGTACGTTGGTAGATACATTATTTACCACGTGAAAGTACTAAAGTGAATTAATTCTTATCTTTCCAATACGAAATAAACGTAACAATTACTTAAAGTGTGTCACTTGATAACCTAATTTATCAGTTATCACTATCACTTACCTATTGATAATGATATCAATAATGTCCTCTCATGTGAAAGTCCTCATTTTTAGCACTTGACCGCGTTTTTTTTTTATTTGTGCCGGTGTGGTGATACACGGTTTTGCTTTTGGGGAAATACAGTCAATAATAGAACGGTATTTTAAAGGACGCAGGTTCAAACCCTGTCTGGGACTTTAGATTTTTTGTTTAAGGTATTTTACACATATATTTTTTTATATTTAATACGCAAATATTTGCCCGCTTTCTCACTTACTGGAGAGCATGATTGCCTGCATAATGCCTTTTCACTCTCGCCTAGAAAAGGCCTAGGTTATAGAGAATTACCACTCTTTAGCCTTTTGCATTATTATTGTTGAACCTTGTTGCTTTTTGCGAATATTTGAATATTTAGGTATAATTGTTACCAAAATAATTTAGTCTTATCAGATGTTCGGCAAAAAAGTATCTTTTGATCAGTAATAACTAATAAACAATAGTCAAAGGCCGAATGAGATCATAGAGGGATCATCCATCATTGAACATTTCGATACATCAATCAAATTTGTCTGTCTGTCTGTATCAAATGTTTGGTTGTACAGGGTGTTAAATATAGATTCTACCGGGTGTAAGGGACAGCTTCCTGCAAACTGATAGGAGTTGCTCAGTCAACGAAACTGAACAACTATCACCAGGAAATTCTTTCAGGAAATGAAAAAAATTGAGCTTCGGAAGGTACATTAAGCTTTCGTTCCCGGTTGATATCTATGATAGTGGTTGTTATACAAATTATATCAGAGGTGACTTAAAACTCTGATACAAGGATTTGTCGACAACTCACCCGATAAAAGAAGATAAAAAAAAGTATAAAGCAATTTAAGACCTCATATTTTTTTGACTCCTTAATATTATCCTTGGTCTATCCACCGTAACGCCCACCATACATGTACCGATGTGGTTTTTTTTATAATAAATTAATGAGTTTGATTACACGGTCGAATGGCTTTTTATAGAATCTTGATTATATAAAAAACATACATATAAATTGAAATCAATTGGTATGGCGGTTACTTCTTAACAAGGTATGTTCTTGTTATAGACGTAATTTGTATTATTAGTCATCTTGTAATATCATTAAATGGCATTGAAAAAAAATACCTACTAAATAATACAACAGTAGGAAGATTTTATTGAATTTTACGTCTTCCATAGTCTCCCATTGATTCTTGCATTTGAAAAATAAAAAATTAAAAAAATCCTCGGGTAAGACTTGAACCTCCAACCTTCCCAATGAAATAATTTTAGCACTGTGAGTGCAAAAATCCTCATAAAAGATCTGTTCCGGCGGGCACATTAGATTATCTTGATTGATGATGCTTTTGACAAATGGTCATTACACAAAATGATCTAACTGTAGGTTAAAAAGTCTTACTTAGTTGGAGTATCGGCTCGAATCAGCAGCATCGTGGATTCGAATCCTGCTATATACCGGGTGTAAGGGACAGCGTCCCGCAAACTGATAGGGGTTGCTCAGTCAATGATACTGAACACATATAACCAGAATTTTTTTTCAGGAAATGAAAAAAAAATTAGCTTTTCCATACAAATTGTCTGATCAATGTGGTCATTTTGTATGAAAAAGCAAATTTTTTATTTCATTTCCTGAAAAAAAATCCTGGTGGTAGTTGTTCAGTTTCGTTGACTGAGCAACCCCTATAAGTTTGCGGGACGCTGTCCCTTACACCCCGTATTATATAGGTAAATTTAGTTTTACATTTGTTTTATTATATTACATTTGTCAAAATAGAATAGGGTTTCTAAAGGGATTCTATTTTTGTATTTTTTTAAATCTTTCATCTAATTTCGATGTGGGGCGATACATATTGAGAGTTGCTTAATTTTCAACACCAAAAAGAAGTTCATATCACACATTGCCATCTCAGTCATGAACCTCTCAACATATGAAATCTATTATTTATCTATTCATAGGTATGTATGACTTTCAAAAGCGTCCTATTGTTAAATAGTATTTGACATTTGAAAGTTGAATGTGATACCAATCGACACTTAGGCTCGTAGTTATAAAGCGATCTCAAGATTGAGAGCAATATTAAGTATGGATTTGACATACCGATTTGTACTGAAAGGACATTTCTGATACGAACTCAAACTCGCTGTCACTCTTGAAAGCTGATTATAAATACGGGCCTATGATTGGTGATCTAGATTGGATTGCAGATGATGAAAATGGGATGACCCTATTACTTATTATGACATCATTAATCCTAACAAGAGATTGTTGATCATACAATACAATACAAACATTCTTTATTGCACCAAAAAAATTACAGATACAAAAAAAACACAGGCGGCCAGTATAACTAATAAGGATAAAAGACGCTCACACTGAAGGAATACATTAAGCTGCTTGGCACTGGACTCCTGAGACAATGTCCTGTCATGCCAGTTTCCTTTACATTGTAATCAGAGCGTGAACAGCGTCATAAGAGGGCGCTTTCGCCACTTTCAACAAGTTTTAAATGTCATTTTGGAAAGAACGAACTGTGCATTTGCTAAAGTGATAGGTTATCATCTCATTGCCTAATTTGCAATCACTGAAACCTTCGTCTCCTTCTTTAGATTTTTGCAGCAAGCCCGGGAAGAGAAGCAACTAGAATATTTAATGTTTTTCAACACTCAATCCATCATCCATAAATATATTGCAGATGATCAGCTTTCAGAAATAATAGCTTGACATCCTCGTCTCCTTCTTTTGATTTTTGCAATACAAGAGATTCGAAGCAGCTAGAACATTCTATGTATTTCAATCCCTCCCAAATCAGCACAGAAGCATCCAAAAATATATATTACAGATATCTATCCGAAATAATACCTATGACCCGGTAGTACTGCTATGTGCAATGTTTTTCCTACTTCCCACAATCATGGCCGGTCATCATCGTCACAAGCCAGCTAATTGCTGAGTGAAAGTGTACGTGGTGGTTTCACTTCACTTTTGTTCATGATTCTGTCAGCTGTTTTGCGAAATTTATGTGGTTTAGTGGTAGAGACTTAGGCTCTTAATATGGTGGACATCATTTCGAATGATATAGACCCAAGGCCAATATTTGACAGTACGGATCATCTCAGTTATTGGACAACGATCAACATTATCATTGGACATTGCAGACTGAATCACCTGATTGTCCGAAAAGAAAAAAGATTCCGTGCTTCGGGGGAACGTTAACCCGTCGATCCCATTCGCTGTCTTTGATAGTGGTCGTTACACAAACCATGTCAGAGGCCTATATAGATTTGCTATTAGGCGGTTTAAAAACTCTGATACTAGTGTTCATCGGATCGATCGACTCGAAACCCTCACGACAGAAGAAGAAGAACATCGATAAGCGATCAACCTCATAACTAAACCAGAAATAACTTAGGCTCGTATTTATAAAGCGATCTCAAGATTGAGAGCAATATTGAGTGCGGATTTGACAGGTAATTTTGTACTGGAATGACATTTCTGATACGAACTCAAACTCGCTGTCACTCTTGAGAGCTGATTATAAATACGGGCCTTAAAATGTCAGCAATCAAATCAACAAACTCCAAATCGTAAGCCCCAAGCTTAAACTACTAGACCAAAGACGCAGTTCTATCTACAACAATGTCACAAGACATACGGACGGTATTATTTATCATCAAACACTAACTTAACCTCTCTATTAACTTAACTTTCATGTTGTAATCCGACATCAGTGTCAATTCTACGGAATAAGGGATGTGTCAATATTGACACGAGTTTTATCCCACCTTTTATAATGCTTATCTTGGGTGAAGAATGTTAATGAAGTCATTTAAAAGTGTGAGGTGTGTAAGTAAGATTGATCTCTCTGGTGTAGTGGATAGGGCACAGTAGTGCAGGGAGGTCGTGGTTCAAATCCCTCCACGTACCAATGAGTTTTAATAGGTTTCCGAAATTCATAATGTACGTTTATTTGGTGCTTTTACGGTGAAGGAAAACATCGTGAAGAAACCTGCTCACATCTACGAAGAAATTCAAAGGTCCAAGATTTTTCAACTATTTTTCCAATAGAGATTCCTTTTTCTCATCCATATTAATATTATAGATGCGAAAGTCTATCTGTCTGTCTATTACTTTTTGATGTCTACATGGCTGAACGGATCTTAATAAAATCTGAAACGTACAAAGACTACGTTTTATAGCGGACTTAAGAACACGCGAGAACACATTTCATCGCAGATGAAACCTGACACTCGAATTTACCTACAAAGTTCCTCTAACAAACATTCAGTCACGTCTATGAACTGGAACATTCTATGTATTTCTATCGCCCCCAGCCCAACTGGGTACTCCTTGCTTTATCATGTAGTTTATCCAATTTGAAGTTACTCCAATTACAATAAAAATACCATTTCCGTAAACATAACATAACGTAACCGAAACGTAACCGTGATGGCATAAACGTGAGTTAACCTTAACCATGCGCCGATTAACTACGGGTTAGCGGCGTAACTTGATGATTAGTTAAACGACGGTTCCGACCTCGGTCAAGATGTGTGGTTAATATTTATAGCATTTGAATGAGGAGTACCGGGTACTTAGAAATAGTCCTCTCAACCGATTTTCGGTGGATCGGCCATCTGCGCGGGACTAGTTTTTAGTGCACAAATGTTTGCGCAACATACAAGTGCACTCTCTATTCCTTCAATCTCTTATTCTGACAGATTGGCTGACACGACCAGAGATAAATTAGGCACAGGACCGACTATTAACATGCCCATCCGACAGCATGGATCATTTTATTTTTTGGCTAATCAGGTGGTCAGCCTGCAATTTCCTAATAACCAAACTAGAAACAACCTGGAATCAAACCTGGGACCTCCGAGTCGTGAGCCCATGGCTCAGACCGCTATACCGCGGAGGCAGTTAAAAGTTAAAATCACTATAACCAATGTATAAACACGTCGTCACGAAGATACGAAGGTTTTCCTTTGGGTTTATTCAACACAGGCTTTTGTTATTCGTCCCTTAATAACCTTTTGTGGAAATAGAAGAGACGGCATTGAGTTATTTGTAGTTCATTGCTAATTATAGTAATGGGGTCACAAAACTAAATATAGATTTTCTATGAATCGGTGGTCCTTGAAAGACATAGAGGTTACAGAAAACACAGTTTCTGCTCTTTGGTTGACATGATATTTTTTTTTAAATATTTGTTTTGGTTAAAATCTACGTTATCCTTTAAATTAAATAGGTAATAAAGACAACTTTTTACTACGAAAATAATATCCTCCGTGATTAAAACCACAAAAAAATATAAACCCTATAAAATTTTATTCACACCTTAACTTGAAAAATATATCTTTAATATTTGGTTTCACTCAACCTTTAAACAACTGAAAGGATATCAAATAACAGTGCTGTGTCGTGTCGTGTCGTGCGTGTTCGAAGGACATCAATGCAAGTTGCTGGTTGTATGCAAAGGTTCTACATCTCAATTGGAACGACTTTAACTGCCTCCGTGGTCTAGTGGTCTGAGCCACAGGCACCCGATTTTTTCCCAGTTTGGTTAGAACGTTGCAACCTGAATCATCTGATTGTCCAAAAAGATTCCGTGCTTCGGAGGGCACGTTAAGCCGTCTGTCACGGTCGCTGCCTTTGATCGTGGTCGTTACACATACCTACACAAACCATGTCAAAGGCTACCGCCTTAGCTAATAAGCTATGAAATATAAAATGACAGACCGTCAACGACTTCATATATTTTTGTGGGATATTTTAGTTATGATTGTGTCACCCTATCACCGTCAGGCATCAGGCTATGACATGAATTGTGATATACCGAAACCCTAGGCTACATTTCCTGGATTTTATTTCACTGGCTAGGATACCCAGGAAAAGACAGAGCTGGCATCATTTTGTATTTATACCTACCTACCGCCTAGTCCAGACTGCATGTTATAAAAGATCTTTGAATCAAATATTATCTTAAACTATTTTGAATCCTGTCAGTGAACTCAATAGTCTCTATGCAAAATTTTATCAACTTTAGTCCAGCTCCAGCGTTATCACCAGAAACTGCTAGGTATAATAAAATAACACAATCAATTCCACAACAAATTACGCGGATTTACTAGTGTTAACACATTCATTACAGCTGATGCGTTCACGGTCGCAAGGTCGTACAGACCTCTACACGTTGGATGAGGCAACGTTAAGTCACGATAACGTAATCACTGCAATGGAATTAGAGATAAGTAGCTTTTTTATTCGAGTAGGCAATTAAGGAAGTTAACTGATTATGAGGTACCTTGAAGTCGCTGAAAATGATAATCTTGTCAAGACTTTACTGTGATTTTACCGTGGCAATAGGGCAAATAGTGATAAAAAAGTAGCCTATGATATATAATTCTTAGTCGGAGTAGGTATTTAAATACCATTCAAATCTATCCAGTATTTTTTTGCGTGAAAGAATAACAAAAACTAATAAAATTGTAACTATATTAGGTACAATTTTATTACCTATACAATAAGTATAGTTACTTAATTAATGCATACTAACTAAAATACATTCAAAAGCAACAATTAAGGAATAATACAGGCGCCCTTATTCCAAAATGGCAATCTCTTCCAGGCATCCTATACCTATATACCGAGCTTTACATCTAATTGAAATACCTAAGTCGCGCCAAAAAAGTTACTGCCTGTGCTTCTGCAAAGGAACAGGTGTAATCTTAAGGTATTATTTTAATTACAAAGCCTATGTTTCTTTTAAATAAAAGACGATTTTCACAAAAAGATTGCTTTTTCATTCAACTCACACGCATTGTGTATTCAACCGTTTCTTTATAAAGAGTATTCTTTAATTTTACGGTGTTGTAATTGAATAGGAATATTGAAAACCATTCTTTTGTTGAAGCCACTATGCCCATTAGTGCATAGATGGTATTTTTTGTTTAATTGTTGAAGTCTTTTGTCAAAATTATAAATTGAAGATTTATCTTTTGTGATTTTAATAATCTTTAAGTGTTTTTATTGTATAATAGCTTCGTCCTTGGCCCTAATCTTTGCCCAAAGCATGTGAAGGTATAAAATCAATGGTGGACCGAATTTACTTACTCAGTTTCAATTAGTTTTGTGACGTATTATTTAGTGACTGAGTCCAATTTATGACTTATATTCATCATAACTAGGTAAATATGTGTTGGTAATAATAACAAATATTATTTCCCAAGGAAAAAGCGTTGGTGGTTAATAATGCATTGGTAGAAATTCATGATTGCAAAATACGCGACTAATGCGTATAACTCCACACCTGTCACTTTCTATCATGAGAGCTCAGGACGGGATGGCAATAATTTTAGTGGAGATTTAGTTAAGTCGTGGATGGTTTAAGAATCGGGCCCATTATTCTAGTAACAGTGTCTCTAGATTTTCAAATAAACAATTTCTCATTCTGGAACTGTTCTCAAAATAATGAAACAATCGCATAATTGCGATATGACGTGTTTATTCTTGACATTAATTATAATTGTACTTACATATCCACAATTTAATACAACAATCAAGTTGCCAGCGACTTTAAATGTTTCCTGAATTTGCTTTAAAATATTGCGACGTTTATAACAATAACACTTCACAAGAAAAAAAAGGCATCTTTAACTGTTTATGAACGTCATCATGAGAACGAGAACCTCCCAGACATGCCTGTGAAGCACTTGTTTATGATATTTGAGGGTGTAGAAATGCCAGTTCTAGGATCTTCTGGATGAGCTCGTATATTCGTCAACTAACTATTAGACTGGTCTAAAATAGAGTCAAAAACAATCCCATCAAATAATATAAGTGAAAAACCAATAAAATTAACCAAAACAGTGAAACCTGATCAAATATTACAACCATGACGAAATGTTTACCATAAAATTGGAAAACACCATTTTGAATGTCATAGGAAAAGTGTGCCATAGTGACGTCATAACATTTCACTTTTACCTGCCTCTGTGGTTTAGAGATCTGAGCCTTAGACTCCCGTTCGTAGCTTCTATTTATCCCGAGAGAAACACAAAGCTCGTATTACTTATTTATCACTTTGTAGACTTTGTCCAGTTTGGTTAGGCCAATGCAGGCCGAATCACCTGATTGTCTGTCAAGAATAATATATTCTTTTGAGAGCACGTTTCGCTGCGGTCGCTATCTCTCTGTCGTTATACAAACCGCGGCATAGATCGATAAGGCGGTTTAAAACCTCTGACATTAGGGTTTGTCGAGTCTGGAGCCCACTCGATAGATATAATAGAAGTATAGGAAAAGTGTGCCATAGCTCCAACGTCATAACAATTTCACTTTTATCTGCGCGCGCGCCGCCGGTATAAACAATCGGATTGGACTTTCTTCTACACAGCGGTTAGCTTGTTATTAGCTACTTGTTGTGTATTGTAGAAAATCGCGCGTTTTATAGTTTTTAAATAGTAGCAGTAGTAAGTAACTAATACTGGTATTGGAACCACACAGGTGATAATGTCGGTTTGTGTTTGGTTAGGATTGCAGACTGCTTCACATGTTTTATCGAGTAAATTACTCTGTCCAACATAGGACACATTTTAACTGTCTGTGATCGGTAGTAGAAGATGCAAAAACACGTGTCAAAGGCCTATTATACCTATACTGATTAAAACTCTGATACCAGGGGGTGTATCGGGTTTTTCGATCCATCAGCCCACACGGCAGAAAATAATCAGTACCTTCACCTTTGTTATCTTATGCAGCATTTTTTTTTTTGTGACTTACCAGACTTATTCTCAGAATTTTTTTTCGTAAAGTCTTCCGATTCGCCACACTCGAAATTATCTCCATCAGAGGTCCAGCCCTTCAAAATAAAAATCAAAAATCCTCGCATTTTCACGCATAATTTAACGTTACATTATAAAATGGCGCCTTCAGTTTTTTGCTTTTGATTAAAACGAAGCCGCTCTTAATTGCAAGCAATAAAGTTTAATATACCGTGAAAATTTTGATACTCATGGCAAAATAAAATTGTATCAAATTCAGTACAAAAAAGGATGTATTTAATCGTTTAAAAATGTTTGCGCATAACATGACGCCATTTTGATTTTGATTGGATGATAGTAAAACTGTGGGAACGTTAATTAAAAAGTAATAAATATTGTTTCTATTTAGATTTTGTTTTTATGTAATACAATACAAACTTTATCACACTTAAGAAAAATAATTATAATTAAGAAGCCTATAAAAGCTCTGATTCTAATTAAGTAATTCAAACTATGATTTCATTTATCTAAATTCTTAAACCTCTATTTTTTCGTCATAATTAGTAATTCATGATCTAAAATGTGTATTTTGGTCTATTTTACTTATTTTCTTAATAATATATTTGTTTCAGGTATGGACAGTTTTATAACATCTTTTTCAAGAGTTAATACCGGTTGTTGGTAAAGTACTTTTGACTCCAACGGGAACTCTCATCCGATGGCCTGGCTCTTCCTCTAAAGGTGATTATAATAATAGTTAATGCTGAACTGGACAATTTAAAATATATTTTACTGGACTAATATAATGGCCCTAGTTTTGGATGTTACTAACCCTTAAAGATAACATTTACACTCAGTTACATTATTCATTTCTTCCATGCTGGACTGGGAGTGATAGAAAAACATAGAATGTGCCAGCTGCATCTCCTCCCGGGCATGCTGTAAAAACCAGCTGAGGGATTCGGGGGTTTAAGTGTATTGCAATTTATAGGCGATGGGCTGACAACCTGTCACTATAGCAATATACATTATCATCTGTAATAACCCTCAAAACTTGTCAGATGTGGCGGAACGTTTTGTTTAGGTCGTTTTTGCTCTGCCTACCCCTCTAGGGATAAAGGCGTGATTTGTGTATGTATGTATGTGTACATTATTCATACATGATACATAATACCTTCGGGACATAAAGCGTAACTCTACCTATGTTTTTTTACGTTATCAAAATGTATTTAAATAAAGTGAGTAGCTGTGTTAAAGTTTAATCATAATTAAAATATGACTAATTGCCACTATTAAATAACTATTAATAATAATCGTTAAATGTATTTATGTATTTTTAACACAATAATATAACTCATCAAGTGATTATAATTTTTTACAGTTAACTTTTATGATCTTTGCATGAATATTTTTTAACTCAAACATTAGGCAGAATTATCATAAAAACCAGGATCTTGATGTTTTTGTTTGATGGAAACACATTAATAAATTAAGTTTCATAATAAACTTTAGACAATAAAAAAATTTGGGGATCTGAGATTTTGTGTTAAAATGAGTTAGTAAACGTAAGGTAAGGTAAAACAAATAAATAATAATAAAAAAAAAACAAATGCATGAGCATGGTTGACATTCATTTATTATTATATTATACAGCAAAAGACGATAATTTGGACACGTGAAGAGAAGACCTCTAGAGTACATCGGAAACACAGTGGACAATTTAAACATCCAGGGGGTCCGACGCAGGGGAAGACCAAAGACCAGGTGCTAGGTGGTTAGATGTGGTCCGAAAAGACCTTAGTTCCTGTGGAGTTACTGAGCTAGACACGTCAAATAGAGCGAAGTGGAAAGAGAAAACGAAGAAGGCAGACCCCACCATCAGAGGGAATAATAATTGCCAAGGAGAGAGAGAGAGAGACAGCAAATGATGATAATTCTACCCATCAATCGACTTTTAAGTCAAAGTTATGAAAAACTAAAATAGATTTTCCAGATTATTTCATATGAAAAATATTTGATGTTTTTTTATATTACAGGAAAGAAGTCTTTTTTGAGGTCAATTAAAAAAGCAAATATGAGTTTGAAGTTCCTAATTTTAATTCCTTTATTTTGTTACTTACGGAATCATTTAAGGTCCAGACCTGATTCACACTTAACTTTTACGCGTAATATAATGAAGTAATTTAGTATTTAATGTAACTTCCTAGTTTCCTCCGGTCATGATTTTGTGAGTAATACTTATACTCAGTAGTCGGCCCGATGATCCCACTACCAACCAATTAGTGACCACTTATAGTATAGGCTTGAGACAAAACCTCTAGAACTCACAGGCAAAAAATAATAGTTTTTTTTTTTATTGGGCTATACTTTGTGTTATTCGTTAGTTTGAACATAATGAAATGAGCTAATGACATTGCATATCGTTAATATCCACAGATATAAATATTTATAAAAAAACATTCTCAAAGATATTATGTTACGTGTGTAATTCTGCAATTACTCCAGCGAAATTGATTCAAAGATATTCGAATTGATAGTCCATAAGTCATTATGTCATTCACATCAAAGTTTTTCTCAAGTCCACAATTTACGTAACCACAAAGTCATCCGTGACGATCCTAACCTTAAACACTATGGAAATCATTATTAACTTTAAAAAAAACACATGATGCGTTTTGGTATGACTAAGAAAATAGCTTTAAATATCTACTTAGTAGGAAGCAAAAGAACTACCAAATGATGACGTCAGAGTTTTTTTTAAGTTAAACTTGTATTTGAAAATTGACAAGCAATTTGTATGGTACTTATGGGAAATAAGAGTGATAGATCTTAAAAAACAAAAAGTGATAATTTTCTTCAATACAGTCTATTTTAGCCAATTTCAAGAAAAGGAGTAATTTAATTAGGTTATTTTATTTGTTCGACTCTCTTCTAAAAAAAACTGACTTTCAATGCATTTTTTTTTTAAATTGGATACTTTAATCTGTCACTAAATCTTTCTATCACGCTTACCATAATATGACACTAATTACTTATAACATGTTACAAAACTCGCCTTAATCTACTATTTAAGGGGTTAACCTTGCAAACATTTTAGCAATATAATTTAATATTTAACCAGTAATACTAGTTTAAACTAACTGGGACATACAAGTTAATAGCTCTAACGTAGTGACCAACAGTGGCTATCGAGTCGAAAAACGACCCAATAAACCCTGATGTCATAGTCTCATAGTTCTCGAACATAGTTTGTGGAACGACCACCATCAAATAAAGCAGGAACGATGGCTTACCGTGCCTTCAGAAGCAAAGAATCCTTTTTCCTTGACAGACAATCAGGTGATTCAGCCTGCATTTTCCTAAACAAGCTGGGGTAAATCTCACGAAGTGGTACTCAAATTGATAAATATTTATGGTTATGCCGGGTTAGAATAGCATCACCCAATAACTTCCTGCGGGTGTCGTAAATGGCGACTAAGGGATAAATATAGCGTTCCCTGTGAATGGAAAACTTCTACTGCGCTCACCAACCCGCCTGCCAAGTGTGGTGAGTATGGCATATACCCCCAATGCCGGAGAGGCCCATGTCCAGCAGTGGACTGTTGTGGCTGATGATGATGAATCGAACCTACGATCTTCGAATTGGAAGCCCAAAGCTCAGACCACTATACCACGGAGGCAGGTTAATACTAGTTTATACTAACTGGGACATATTAGTTAATAACTCTAGTGTGGTGACAGGTCAAAACGGTGTTTAACGTTTGATCGATAATATTGATCGATCGATATTTTATTTTATTATATTAATAATCGAGTTTGTTGACTCTTAACTGTTTCAACTTGTTGCGAAATTACTAACGGTTCTTTTATTAATATTTTTACTTGAAGCTGAATAAGTTATTTTTGTAAATTAACAATAATATTTTCTAACGCCAAAAACGGTCGAACGCTTTGCGGTCAACAACCCCGCTCGCCCGCCCGGCGCGAAACTCACTCAGCACGCACTGACCGCTCAGCCGCTTTAAGCGCTTTAAGTGTTTCTATGCTGTTTTTAACATACTCTTTACTATTCTGATTTGTGAACTAACAAAATGGCTCCAGTTGCTTCCGTTAAAACTTGTGATAAATGTGTAAATAAAATTGCATGCCGTCAAATACTTGATTGCTCTTCATGTAAAGTCCGATATTGCCTGACATGTGCCGGCGGCGTAGACTTTAAACGCTATTACCTTATGACTGCTGAAGCGAAAAACCGCTGGAAATGTCGGGCCTGTCACGAAAAACTTTATAATAAGGCGAGAAAACCTGTTAATCAACCGCCTCAAGAAAATTCAGTAAAAGAACTGATATCCAGTCTAGACCGATCTAATGTTACCATACGATCTAAACAAGACCACTGCCTTGATGATTCTACGGTCGAAAATAATATGATTGGAGAGTTAGTGCTGGAAATGAAGGCTCTTCGAGAACAAGTAACTCTACTTAACAATCGCTTTGAAGAAGTTGTTGCGTCAGTAGACCGCTGTCACGGTAAAATAGACGTTTGTAACGAGAAAATAGCTCGAATGGATGAGCGAATTCAATCTCTCCAACCGATGCACGCTAATTCTAACAAAGCTTCATGTTGCTGCGATCAAAATGACGATGAAACTACACAAGGTGAATTAAAAGTGAAACAACAGCGCAAGCGACAGAAAAATAAAACTGTAGATAAAACGAGGGCGTCCACTCTTGCCTCCTCTCCAAGCTCTGTGCCGAACCCTCCTATTAACGAAGACTTACCTCAAGATCCAAATACTGACGTTTCTCCATTGATCCCAGTAGCTAACAATAATAAAACCAACTGCGAAAAATCTGCTGTAGACAAAGACCAGCCGCTACAAAATAATCAAGATTCTATAGATCTCGAGATTGATGATGAGTCAAAACAAGGCCCCTGGATTAATGTCACTCACAAAAAGCGTCACCTACAATCTCAACGCTGTACTGCTGGCCCTAATATTACTACGTTGAAAGCTGTGGAAGCGCATAAACTAATTCATCTCTGGAACATGGTCTCGAGTCGTGAGGAGGTATTAACTTACCTACAAACGTTGTGCCCGACAGGCAAATGCACAGTGGATGAGTTAAAACCGCGTGGGGACTATAAGTCATACAAAATTATGGTACCCGAAGCCTATTACAACAAATGTATATCAGCTGATGTATGGCCTATTAATGCTAGAGTAAAACCATGGACGTCCTTTCGAGACCCCCGCAAAAACTTTCATCAGAACCAAAACTAGATCTGCTCATTCCAACATTTCTAACCCAACAAGCAAAGACAGTAATAAATACATAAACGTAGTATATCAAAATGTTAGAGGACTAAAGACCAAGCTGAAACACTTTAGATGTAGTCTACTCTCTCAAGACGCAGATTTCGTAGCTGTGACTGAAACTAATCTGGACTCTTCAGTTGGTGATGCGGAAGTTGCGGCTACTGGCTGGAGTATATTTCGTCGTGATCGGTCTAATAGACAAGGTGGAGGAGTTCTACTGCTCGCACGTCCCGGTATTTCTGTTAAGCGCCATACTGAACTCGAAACCGATAGTGGTGAAGACTTGTGGTGTTCTTTTACAATAAATAATATAAAAGTTTACATGGCCGTAGTATACGTTCCGCCAAGTTCACGTGATAATATTTATATGGATTTATTTCAGACCATTGAAACTAAGATCGATAACCAAATGGAGTTGTATCAATATTAGGAGATTTGAATTTAAACAGTGCTTCAGTTAATATTAATTCATACTATTGTTACTTTCTAAATTATTGTAATTTATTGGATAGAAGTAGTGTCTGTAACTTGCATGGAGGTAAATTGGACGTAGTTCTGGTGCAAGAGAGTATTACTTCAGTTACTGTACAAAACATGAATGGAAATGGACTTGTGCCGCATGCTGATGCATACCATCCCCCTTTAGATGTTCTTATTGATCTTAGCAGTATTGTATCTTGTAAGCACAACTATCTTGATCCTAGTAATCTTAGCAGAACGGAAGACTGGAATTTTGCAAAAGCCAATTACGACGCTTTGTACCTATGTCTTAGTGATAGCGATTATACTACAGTATTGGACGCTACTGACGTAGATAGTGCCATCCAAGCGTTTTATTGTATCTTATACACTACCTTTGATAACTGCATTCCCAAAAAACATAGACCAACTGGTAAATCTAGGTGTTATCCTATCTGGTACACAAAGGATATTATAGAGGCTATTAAAAGAAAGGCTGAAAAACATCGACTATGGAAATCGACTGGTGATACTAATTGTTATAACGAATTTAGTCTATTGAGGTCCAACATTAAATTACGCATACTAGAAGCTTATAATGTACATACAAAAAAGGTAGAACAAAATATTATTATAAATCCGCAAGCATTTTGGAGCCACGTTAATAGTCTCAAGTCAAAGGGAGGTTTTGAATCTAATATCACATTTAGTGGTAAAGAATATGAGGGACCGGATGCTGCGAATGCCTTTGCAACCTTCTTTTCAAGTGTCTTCTTGCCCAATATACCACAGTTGGATGTAGATATAGCTTTACAACATGACAACAATCCAAATACTATTCGTGTTGATATTCCTTACATATCTGAGGAGGAAATAGAAGCTGCATTGAAAAAATTGAAACCGAAATCTGCAATTGGACCAGATAACATTCCCCCATATATACTTCAAGCATGTAGACATCTCTTAATACAACCAATCCATCACATTTTTAATTTAATATTAAAAACCAGTAAGTACCCTGCAAATTGGAAAATATCTCGTGTTAGCCCTATACCCAAGACAAAAGATACTTCTAATGCTGAAAATTACCGTCCGATTGCCATTCTCTCAAGTTTGTCTAAGGTATTCGAAAATATTATTCACACAAAAATCTCTGTCCAAATACACCCATTTCTCTCGAACTCTCAACATGGTTTCCGTAAGCGTCGATCTGTCAAAACAAATTTACTTACATTAGTTGATAAAATATCACACCATCTCGATAAAGGTTATCAAGTAGATATTATTTATTTCGATTTTAAAAAAGCATTCGATAGAGTAGAAAATGATATTCTTTTAGATAAACTAGCAGCATTTGGTTTTACCCCAAGACTTCTCCGTTTATTTGCAGATTACCTTAGGGACCGCCAACAGTTTGTGCGTCATGGCTGTTACATCTCTCAACCGTACCATACCCGTTCCGGAGTTACTCAGGGTTCAATCCTAGGCCCACTGCTGTTTACAATGATGGTCAACGACCTTGAATATGTCATTCAGTCATCAGAGTGTCTCCTTTATGCAGATGACCTGAAACTCATTCGATGTGTAGCTGACGTTTCGGACTGCAATCAATTGCAAAACGATATTGATGCAGTCCTTGGATGGAGTATTGACAATAAATTACTTTTTAATCCCTCCAAGTGTTGCACAATGTCTTTCACTCGTGCTCGATTTCCTATTCAGACCATATATTACCTTGGAAATGACCAGATTGCTCGCGTTAATACCATCAAAGATCTAGGGGTAGTTTTTGATGCGAAACTTACTTTTAACGACCATATAGTATCAGTTGCAAAACAATGTTACAAAAGGTTAGGTTTCATAATTAGGAATGCAAAAGAATTTCAAAACCCGAAAACCATCAAATTACTGTATACTTCATTAGTAAGAAGTAAATTAGACTCCGCTTCATTAGTGTGGAATCCCCATGAAAATTGTTACATTCTTCTTTTGGAGAAAGTGCAGAAGGCATTTCTTCGATTCCTGTATAAAAAAGAGCATGGTTATTATCCTTTCCTCTACCCAACCAAATTTCTTTTGGGTATGCTAGATTTTAATTCCCTTGAAGTACGACGCAATTTCGATAAATTGTGTTTTGCATGCCAATTGTTGCGTGGGGAGTCCGACTGTCCGGAGTTAATCTCCAGAGAGTGTACTCTTTATGTCCCGGACAAATATCTCCGTAGTCGTGGCCATCGGCTGTTAGCGGTGGAGGTGCCGCGCACGGCGGCGCACGAGGCCTCTCCACTTGTGAGCGCTCGAATCCAACTCAATGAGCTTCTCTCTAAAGCACCAGACTGCGACTTATTTGCTGATCGGTGGTACGCACTGCGTAACATCATTTTAAGTTTTTGTGAAAATGTTTAGTTTATTATTAGTTGTATAAGCTTATTGTTCATATTGTTACCACTTGAAGTTTGTCAGCGCTTTGGCTTACTAATGCTGTAATGCTGAGAAATTATGTTTATAAATAAATAATAATAATAATAATTCTTTTATTAGATGACTAATTAAAATATGAAAAAAAATTACCTAATCAAAAATTTGTCGTGATCTGGATTTGAACCTACGAGCATGGAATACCGTTCCATCGCTCTACCATCTTTGATATCGCAGTTCCCACTTTACACGGCAAAACTATTGATCTCTTATTTTTTTAAATGTAATTTCTAGGAGGATAAAAAAGCCAAGACTAAAGCGAAACGTAAGCGCTTGGAGAAGAAAGTGCTGAAGAAATTGAAGGAAAAAAAGAGAAAGAAGAAGGAAAAAGAGGAAGACTCTAGCACAGAACAGGTGGAAGAAAAAGGTAACATAAAATACATAAAGAGAACTTATTGATGGCTTTTAAAATAAAAATTGTTAAGGCTCGTATTTATAAAGCGATCTCAAGTTTGAGAGCAATATTAATTTGACAGGCCGTTTTGTACTGAAATGACATTTCTGATTCAAACTCTAACTCGTGTCACTCTAGAGAGTTGATTATAAATACGGGCCTAAAATTATAAATAGTATAAAAATCCAATGAAATGAGACTAAAAAAATTACTTATGATTTTTTTACCTCTTAACACGCTGCCAGGCAAAAATGAGGAAGAAGTGGTAGCGGTTCCAGAAACAGGTATAACTTAGATAACTATGTATTGTATACTATACTATTTATTCGTAGGAATACGAATATATATCTTCCATGCTGGACTGGGAGTGATAGAAAAACATAGAATGTGCCAGCTGCATCTCCTCCCGGGCATGCTGTAAAAGTCAGCTAAGGGATATGAGGGTTTCAGTATTGTAATTTAGGCGATGGGCTGACAACCTGTCACTATAGCAATATACAGATCCATCTGGAATAACCCTCAAAATTTGTCAGACGTGGCGGAACGACCTTTGTGTAGGTCGTTTACGCTCTGCCTACCCCATTAGGGATAAAGGCGTGAATATATGTATGTATGTATACGAAGTTATATTAATATCATGCTAATATTATAAAAGGAGTAAAAAAAAAGGGAGTAATAATATTATTCAACTAAGATACATCTATATCAGAACCAATAGTGTAATGGACCTTGCTCCTTCTTTTTTTTTATTATCTGGAAAAATTCTCCAAAAAATTAGGAAAATTATTCTGTTTTTAGTTTTTTAATATCTTTATTAATGACTGAGATATTAAAGCTCAAAGTGAGCTCTTCCGCACGAAGAGAGTGGCAGACGGCCCAATATTCAATCGCTCGCAGTGACGTCATCTGTATACGCGGTGCACTACGTAGTACTAGTAAGTATGTATAGAAGTTTAAATCGCGAAAGTTAATATTTGTCAATGTACTATTTTGTGAGTTTTCCTCAGTTGATTAGGACATTGTAGGGCTGCAGCATCATCACCTGATATTATACAGGGTGTAAAAAAAGTACTAGGTTCCTTTAAACCACATGTTCTACTAATGATACCAAACAACTTTCCCAAAGTTTCACAAAAAATTTCGCTCGAAGAAAAAATTGCCTTTTCCATACAAAACTGCAGATCCCGGAGAGCATCTTTGTATGGAAAAGGCAAAAAAAATTTTCGAGCTAAAATTTTTGTGCTTTGGGAAAGTTGTTTGGTATCATTAATAGAACATGTGGTTTAAAGGAATATAATTAGTACTTTTTTTACACCCTGTATAATAAAATGAAAGATCCTCGAAAACACGTTAAGGTGGCAGTCCCGATCGTTGTCTTTAATCTATATCTGCGAAAGGTACCTATATATTTTAATCCAAAAAAAATACGGCGATCCGCAAATATTTTTTATTTTTTGAATGTTATTCGGGAAGGAGATTGCCTGCCGTCATAGAACTTATTAATATTTTAAAGCTACTTAATGTAGCAGCCCGCGTGCCGGGGTTGTTAGACGGGACTACTAAATATACTTTAAACGAGATATTTTAGTATGATCACCATCTTGAAAAAATAACTAAGGCCGGTATTTATAATCAGCTCTCAAGAGTGACAGCGAGTTTGAGTTCGTATCAGAAATGTCATTCCAGTACAAAATTACCTGTCAAATCCGCACTCAATATTGCTCTCAATCTTGAGATCGCTTTATAAATACGAGCCTTAGTCTCAAAAATTACATGTCAGAGGTTAAAAACTATGATGAACACTGATGTCAGAGGTTTACAACTATGATAAAACCTTATGACAGAGTTTTTAAACCGCCTAAATAGTTCACCTAATATGCCTCTATCATGGTTTGTGTAACTACCACTATCAAAGACAACGATCGGGCCTGCCACCTTAACGTGCCTTCCGAGGAGCGGATTTTTTTATTTTACGTCAGGTGATGCAGCCTATAACGTCATAACTAAACTGAGAAAATTCCTACAAAGTAATAAATTAACATATATCAACTTTATGATCCCCCCGTGGGAATCGAATACACGACCTGCGGCTTGAGAGCTTAGTAGACATTCGGGAGCAGGACTACTAGACCACAGAGGCAGTTCACAACTCAGAATAACAAAATATTTGCGATAAAATTAATATTTCTATGCGTGAAACAAATATAACGCAATATAAACCACAGTACTACATACGCCGCTTTCACAGTTCGCCGCCGCGGCACGTTTAAAGATGACGTCACATCGGCGACACCGCGAGCACCCGTAATTTCAGAAATTGAAAAAAGATGCATTAACTTCTCGCGGTCATATCTCTGGAAATACTGCATGTATCGAGCTGAAATAAAAACTAGGGTAATCTACATGATCTAAACACTAATATAAGGTATGTTATAACGTGATATTCGAACCTAGGAGTCTTGTCCATTGTAAGAAACAAACTTAAAATCTATTAGTACGGAACGCGGGCAGGCCCTGACTAAGACTGGTATAAATGTAATAAAAATGCCTTTGCTTTAATAATTTCATATAATCTCTTATAGAAACGAAGAAGAAAGACAAGAAAGTAAAAAAGAAGAAGCTGCAGAAGGTAAAAAAGAAGACGGATAAAAAGAAGAAACGCGTCAAGTCGTCAAGTTCATCTTCATCTTCTAGCAGCGACAGCAGCTCAGACTCGGAGGAAGTTACTGAGAAGAAGGCTAAGAAAAAGAAGAAGGAGGTAGAAGCTAAGAAGAAGAAAAAGAAGGTATTTCTTTAACTTTTGGTAACACTTTTAATTTTCTGTAAATACCAATAAGGTATGTCATAAAACATATTATTTTTGCGCTATATCACGCGCAGAATTCAGATAGATGAGAGGATTTTGGCTATACAACATGTAACATAAAGGGTATATGCATCGTGAAATGTGTGAATCTACCCATGAAACTGAACAACTTTCCCTAAGGAACATAGGTCGAAAAACGAAAAAATAATAATGACCTTCCATACAAAACGCATCAGCTGATAGCGCACTTAGTATGGGAAATCAAATTATTTTTTTTCGTATTTCGACCTATGTTCCTTAGGGAAAGTTGTTCAGTTTCATGGGTAGATTCACACATTTCACGATGCATATACCCTTTATGTTACATGTTGTATATGCTAAAACTTTGATATGTCATGTTTTAGTATCATTATTGTGCGTATGAATATACTAAAAAAAACATAACCCTGCCTTGGCAGTCGGGTAAAAACACATTTATTTTGTTTATATGGCAAGGCAAACTTTACGCATATTCGCGAGACATTTCTCAAGTATCAAATCTCGAAACGAAAAAATGAAAAATACACTCGAGATTGTTCTAATTCTAGTTGTTTGATAAAATTCTGCATCTCTTAAAGGAAAAGAAAAAGAAACGCGAGCAATCCACATCAGAATCCCAGAGCGAGGATCAGAATCTGTTCGACGTGAACATTTTGAACAACATCAAGACGGAGCGCTTGACCGACGACGAGAAAAAGACTATACACCGAGAGATCATCAATGTTAAGGAGTTGCAGGATGAGTTCAGCTCCAATGTGCAGATTAAACAGGTAAGAATTTAACAATTTGAAATACTGGATTTGAAAAATTAGGAGGGAATGAACCTAACCATGACACTGAACAACTTTCCGCAAGGAATATAGGTCGAATATGAGAAAACAATTTGTCTTCCCATACAAAATGGCTCAGCTGACACCATTTGTATGGAATGTACAATTTTTTTTTCATATATGGATAATATAGGCCGAATTATCTGATTGTCTGATGCTCGCCCTCTACCTAAACCCTATGTGGTATCCATTTTTGCTATGTTCAACGATAGATCTTGTAACTTCTTTATTTATGGTTTATTTTAGGAAGTGGACGAAGCATCGAAACAAGTTGACCCAACAGAACCAATATCTGAACCTATAGAACCTCCAAAAGAAACCAAAACTCCAGAAAACGAAACAGAAGCAGATAAGAAAATGGAAGAAGTACCTAAGAAATTGGAAGAAGTTCCTAAGAAAGTGAAAGAAGTTCCTAAGAAAGTGAAAGAAGTTCCTGATAAGGTAGAGAAAGATTCTAAACCTGTAGAAGTTAAACCAGTAGATTCGACTGCGGAGTTGATGAACACATTTGACATAGATGGTGCATATAGTAGCAATGTAGAGGAGAAAGTAGAAAAGGTGGAGTTTAAGGTAAGAAATATGTATGTATTGCGTAAGAAAAATGGGGCGGATGTAACGGACGAACAGTATAAATCTGCTGCACTATACGAAAGATTTTACAGAGTATAAAACTACCCAATTTATTTTGCAATGAAATGTGCAGACTTAACCAAAACACTATTATTAATAACAGAAAGAGATAATGCTATCGATTTATTTATTCGTGGAAAACATGACTTAACTAAACATTAACCAAAATTGTTGCCGTCCCTTTCTGTTCTCTCAGGATGGACAATGACAGGTGACCGTTTTAGTCAAAATTTAGTGATTTTTTGCGCATACGAATCGATACCAATATCCTTCCACTTCTAAAATTATTATTTTCTTTTGCTTCACCTTCATTTATTTATTTGTCTTTTCATACATTCGATCCATGTTTTTACTATACTTATCCATCCCCATTTCCATAGGAACCATTACTACCATCTCCTCCAGTGCGAGTGGACGACTCATCACAATGCTCTCAGGAGTCCATCCAGTCAATAACAAGTGTTCACGAGAAAGATGACTCGCATCTCAGACCTTCCTGTGATAATAGCAACTATAGCTTCAATGATGTCATCAACAGCCAATCCGAGTAAGTATATTAGAAAATCTTCAATTCCATTTTCTAGGTTAGCTAGAAAAATTAATTCACATCGCGATCTTGTTTTAAAGTTCATCGAAGTACCTTCTATCTTACATTAGTTTACACTACAATACAATACAGTAACATTTTATTTTCTTTGTTTACCATGGGTTGGACAGCTGTGAAATCAGTAATCTCTCAGCGTCCCTTCGTACAAGGTACAGAATGCCCTGATAGTTACTTTTTAGATTATGTTTTATCCTGTTGGCTGACTATCTCTTACATCTCTTAGTTTGGACTTACATCTGCCAATTTAAACTTAATTAATTTTTTAGCTGAGGTAGAGGTATTTTCATCTTAGCTTATTTTACTAGGTTAATTTGCCATAAAAGCTTGAGCACGTATCTAATCTATATTTAGTTGAATATTATGCTTATTTTTCTTCTATAATACAAGAATGATCTGATAACATATTATTAGTAATAGTACGTATATTATAGAAAAGTTTACTTAGTTTGGGTCTAAACTAGATTTTAATAATTTGAGAATTGGTTAATCTTAAGTATAGTAATTTGACAAATGCACTGGATTAATGGGCTTGATTGACCATTATTGGCCTTTTTATAACTTTATTTATGCCGTTGCTGTATGTTTGCAGTTATAAAAACATGGAAGAAAAGTTTGAGGGCTATGAAAACTACGAAATGTACGAACAGATGGCGATGGCATATCAAAGCGATGTCGCTAGTCAGGTAAGCTAACATGTCTACTTAAATTATACGTCCTTTAGGGTAGTCAGAAGGATATGTGAAGTCATCAAAGATTAAGAAGAGCACTGGGCCTAAATGAGATCCCTGAGGTACACCATTAACAATTACTATCAAGTTGTTATATAATCTGAGAGTTGGTAATTTGAATAAGTAATCTAGCAAAATGAGACAGAAGGTTAGGCAGAAAGACATACCTTTACGCTATATGATATTCCTCCACATTTATTACAGCAAATCTCCCCACCATCATCACTGGGCGAACAGCGTATAGAAACAGTAGTGCGCGCGAGATCTCGAGGGGAAATTAAATGTGACTGGCGCGCGGGGGACGGACCCGCGCCCGAGGGGACGCAGCAGAGACCGTCCAGATGGGGTAAGATAAGATTATAGATAATTCTTGGGCTACTGTAAGGCTTTTGAAACGGTCAATCATGGGCTAGATTAGATTAACTCCAATCATAGCAAATCTCCCCGCCGTCATCATTCGGTGAGCAGCGCATAGAAACGGTGGTACGCGCAAGATCTCAGGGTGAAATCAAGTGCCTTGTCAAAAGCCTTACTGTGGTCTCTGCACTCAACACAAACATTTGAAAGTAGGATTTATGGTGAGTCTAGACTTTTTAGACTACAGTAAAGCTTTCGACAAGGTCTATCATGAAATGTTTGTTTCAAGTTTCTAGAATTTATGAGCTATAAGCTTCTCTACTTTTTGCGAGATAATAATCGTCAACAAACAGTTGCGATCAATGATTATATTACTTGACGTGTTTCATGTTCATAGGGAGTCTCGCAAGGTTGTCTATTAGGACCACTACTATTTATCATTTTCGTCAATGATTAAGAACATTTGTGCGTGTTTTCATGTATTACGGTTTAGGGAACCTTTTCGTAGACTATGATATATGTCTTTCCCTCTTGTAACATGTGTGCTTTTTTATCATATTTTTTTCTGTATCTATCAGGTCTGAAGCCCGGCGAAGTGAACATCGTGCTGACAGGCGGTGGGTGCTCAGCCGACCCGCGCCTGGCCAACAAGGCAGCCCCCACCCCGCGCCCCCCTCGCCCCGCGCACTCCCCCTCCGCGCCTGTTTATAAGATACAGAGCTTAGCCAACCGCGCTGATAACTCTATGGGGTGAGCCTATAATTATCGTCTACTTTCATCTTATGAGTGGGTTTCGGTGTTCACCGGACCCCCGTATACTATAAAAACAGCGACCTGGACCGACGGCTTAACGTGATCTCGAAGCACGACGGACATGAAGATAAAGATTAGAGCCAAAATCCATCCACTGCTAAAATTATGTTTCTTTTTTTATCGAGTTAGTTCTCGATTCACCGCACGACCCGATAAACCCTAGTGTCGGGGCTCTTTTAAACCACCCCATAGTACCGAAACCGACAGCATAACGCGTTGTTTTTTTGATTATCTTGATTATTAATCAAACGATTTTAGTCCTTTTTAAGTGACCGTAACTAACTTCTATCCCATTGGTTTGTCAGTTACGACGAAGCCTACATGGACATGTACGGTGCTTCAGACCGGCTACAGTATGGCGACTGCTTCGCCGCCCCTCCCGGACCCTCTGGACCTCAAGGACAGACCACGGTCCCTGCACCTAGTCCTAAGACAAGGAGGTCGCTCGATGACAGAATCAGCCAGGCTTTGCAAAGCAGCGGTGAGTGAAGATTATAAATAAAATGGGTCCCAAGTTACTTCCTTGCGGAACACCATATAAGTTATTTGCCTTGCTATACTGCGAGAAGAGTTGTAGAAAGATCCTGTGCTATCAGCATTATAGTCGCTATATTAGGACCCTCTGAGCCTCAAGGACCCACCTCGCCTCCTGCTCCCAGTCCTAAGACAAGGAGGTCGTTTAATGATAGGATTAGTCAGGTCTTGCAAGGCAGGGATGAGTGTATTAGGCATGATAAAGTGCTCAATGTGTACATGAAATAAATCATAAATAAAATGGCTACCAAGATACTTCCTTGTGGAACACCATATTCAATAAAACTTCATTGTGGGTGTTATTGCTTTCAATATTATCTCACTAAGCTCTATTACTAAAATGTTTATCCTAAAAATAAATTCTGTATAGTGTTCAAATACAATTTTTCCATTTTTGTAAGAAAATAGCGTGTGAAATGGTATCAAAAGCTTTAGCCAGGTCAAAAAAAAACTAAATTAATATTTTTTTTTGTAAGTCAATTTTTTTTTTGGGGCAGACGAGTTCTAGAGTGTATACCGCAAATCGGCATTGTCCAGAAACTGATGGGGCGATGATATTCGTAAGAAAGCGGGCAGAAATTGGATGAGAACGGCTGAAGACTGAGCTGAGTGGCGCCATGGGAGAGGCCTTATGTCCGGCAGTGGACTGATACTGATAGTATGAGTTTTTATTATTATAACAATGAACTGTTATCCATTCCAGTGCTAGGAGAAGTGGCCAAAGATGAGAATGGTGATAAATCGGACAAAGGAATTCTAATCACGAAACCGCGGCGCGGAGGCAAGCGAGTCAGCTTCGCGGACGGGTACACGCCCGGACAGGACTCGGATGTTGAAGAACCACCCGTAAAGAAGGTAAATGTGCCTAATAACTTCTCGAAACTAATTTTTAATTGACTCAATCCGTAGACAGAGAAAAGTATAGACCGCGTGATAGCATTTGTCGCATTCACACAAGAAAAAGAAGGACTTATGCCTATAACTTGTGAAAGAACGAGACGGAATGATACTATTATCTGTTTCGCGACGCGTGCCGGTTTTTTCAAGGTCAGCTACTGAGTAGCTTACTACGCGATCAAAGCAAATTGGGCGCACTGAATATGGCGGCTTGAGGACATCAAGCGCCTAATTGTTTTGGTCGCGTAGTACATTTTCTGTCCCTTTCGGTGGCACGCTCAGCCTCAATCTATACCCAGTATATTCTAAGTCTATGACTCAATCACTTTCATTTTTAATTTAACCTTTGAGAGGTAGTTTGACGAAAGCAGTGAAAGTTCTTAAGTTCACAGGAAACGCTTCACTCTTTTCTTACGAAAGCCTCGGATAGGGTTTTTACCTGACTTACCTGATTTAACCAGAAGCTCTAAACAGTAGTCTCAAGACAATACGGCAGAATTTTTTTTTTTTTTTTTTTTACTTGATTGTATAACATTTGATTTCTTGCTTCAGAGAGCATATAAAAACGGTGATATTAAGCTAACGTCAAAGGTTTATTAGATGGTTCAAAAACTCAATATCACATTCTTCAAACCGACTAACCAAAGAAGTTCGCAGCTATACTTACATGTTTTATTAATGCTTCCAGCGCAAGAAGCCCCGCCGTGTGGGCTGCGCGTGGCCCTGCCCCGCGACACACCCCGACCACGTGCCACTATGGGATGCATTACCTCCCCCTCCCCCACCCCCCGGCTCCCCGCCCCCGCCCGCTGTGTTAGCGCCCTCTGCGCATCTACTGAGGGAACAACAGTACAAGAGAGGGCCGCATATGATCGCCCCCACGCATGAACATCACAAGTTCAGTAAGTAATAACATACTATATTTATTGATTTAAAATCATGATTTTATTAAGATTTGACCTCATGAGTTTATTCATAGACCGTATGAGTTTTATTGAGCTTTGACCTCATGAGTTTATTGATTATCTGTCATGAGTTTATTGGGCTTTGACCTTATGAGTTAATTGATTGTCTATCATTGTTTTACTGAGCTTTGACTTCATGAGTTTGTTGATTGTCTGTCATGAGTTTCATTGAGATTTGACCTCATGAGTTTATTGAGTATCTATCATGAGTTTTATTTAGCTTTAATTAAACCTCATGAGTTTATTGAGTTTCTGTCAGGAGTTTATTGAGCTTTGACCTCATGAGTTTATGAATTGATTGTCTATCATGAGTTTTATTGAGTTTTGACTTCATGAGTTTATTGATTGAGTGTCTATCATTAGTTCATTAAGCTTGACCTCATGAAATTAATAAGATTTGACATAATCATTTTATTGAGTGACTATTATAATTTATCTTATACCTACCAACACGATTAATTACTTACCAATGTCTACTCTATTGTTGCAGGTCCAAACGTGTCAATACCGAACTTCATGCCTCCGGAACCTCCGCCCGGTCTCATCACCTTCCCGTAGCCTGTGACTGCAGCGACCAATGTTAACCATTAAGTTTGTATTATCATTCATTATTTTTATACCACTGACATTGAAATAAATATTATGATTTGAATTCAGAAAATGAACTATTAATTGATTTCTTTTTTGTTTTTAAATTCTTATACTAAAAAGAAAGGCTGATCATTCAGCTACCTACAGCTAGCTGCTTATAACTTCTACTTCTCAAATAAGCAACTGTTTAAATAAAAAGGGTAAAGCATCCTTTTATATCCAGTTATTGGCCAGTTCCAGTTATTAGCCAGTTCAGTTCCAGTTACTGGCCAGTTCCAGTTATTGGCCAATTCCAGTTCCAGTTACTGGCCAGTTCCAGTTATTGGCCAGTTCCAGTTATTGGCCATTTCAAGTTTCTTGCTAGTTCAAGTTATTGGCCAGTTTCAGTTATTGGCCATTTCCAGTTACTTGCTAGTTCCAGTTATTGGCAAGTTCCAGTTACTGGCCAATTCCAGTTATTGGCCAGTTCCAGTTACTGACCAGTCCAGTTATTGGCACGTTCCAGTTATTGGCCAGTCCAGTTATTGGCCAGTTTCAGTTATTGGCCAGTTCCAGTTATTGACCAGTTCCAGTTATTGGCCACCTCCTATTACTGACCACTTAAAATTTTCCTGCGATAAACTAAACTTTATTTCAATGCTATTTTAATAAATATTCAGATCTTTAAAGTTATTTAGGGTAACTAGCAAAATAAAACCACAGCATTAAAAACAATAAAATAGATTTTCATTTATTGTGAGACGAAAAATACAACAATGGGACTTATCACCTAAAATGGTTAGTGGCAGACTGTCGTGTCAAAACAATGTTGCGGCGGGGGGTGAGGGGGGGGAGAAACCGCGCGGTTATTACACGCGGGCGGCGGCGGCCGCGCGGTTGGTAGATAGCGATGGGCGATGGTTGGAAATTTCGACTTCATTTCATTTCATTACTAGTAATCGAATGTTCATCATTCGAATGTTCATTCATCTGTCGAATGATATTTTTCTTCCAAATGATTTTGGTGCATTCGGATGTTTATTTCTTTGGATTATTCATTCACTTTTCTAATATCGAATAAAGCATTCGTTTTAACTTAACCAATGAATCACACCACGCAGTTTTATTTAAATTTATATTTTCGTTCGTCGGATTTGAAAATTCAGAATATTTTTTGAAAGGATATTATTGTTATTAAAAGCACTGCGTTTTTTCTTTTCATTGTTAACTTTTCAACATTGGTCATTTTCTTTCCCTACTTTTCATTCATTTACTTTATAATAATATATTTACTTTATAATATTTCGAAGTCACTTTCCGCAATCGAATGGTGAGCTATTCGAATGATTCATTCATATTCGCCCATCTCTAATTAAACGCGGTCGTCAGCGGCCGCGCGGTTTTTAGACGCGGGCGACGGCGGTTCGGCAGTGATGACCCGCGCGCGGTCCCCCCCCCCCCCCCTCACCCCACACCGCACTCCTAATTTATGTCTTTCATTGGGTAACTCGTGGCATAACGAATATCAACGAAAATAGCAATATAATACACAAAACCATACCATGAACCTCTATTCACTGAAATCATAACTATTCCTTTTTATTTTAAACATGTGAAGTTTTCAATAGTTCTCATTTTTTAACTAAGTTTTTTTTAAAAAGGCTTTATTGATTCGAAGCTAATACTTAATTACTTACAAGATTGTTTAATAGTTTAATAGTTTTCGCGCCACTTGTCCGATGTGTGTAGAAGCGACCGGCGACCGGTGGAGCGCGCTACGATCGAAAGTATCTCACAAATAATAACAACTCTCAAATACCGCTACTATGAAACGTTCTATACAAAATTGAACATTGCCGATTCACTAAGTCGTTTGGATCTCATTTATTTATACTAAAATCAAGTGGGCGGTCGAGCCGTTCAGGTGCGACTCGCGATCAACTCCTCACTAAGTACATGTCTTACGTTATAACTTGAAAATGCCACTGCTGCGATACTACGTCGCCTATGTCTGTGCCACGCGCGGCCGCCGCGGTCTGCGGTGCCGCAGCAGACACGCAGCGAATACGCAGCGGGCCCGCAGCGGCGCACGGGCCACGCCGACCGCGCGATTCCTATTGCTCATAGAGAAAAAAACCCAAAATCAATTCGTTACACCGTAGACTATATTTTGTTTAATAAACTTGAAGTATTTATCAATAATCAATAAGTACATTATAATAATTGAATAATTAGTATTTTGTTTTCATAAGAGACTAGCATTACAAATAAATACCTTCAGCTATACAATTTTAATGTTTATTTTCTATTTTAAACATTTTGAAGATGTTTAAAGTGGACTACGTCGGTTTTTACACAAGAATACAGTGTACACTTCTTGTATAGAAACTTTTAAGTTGAATGCGTCTACGCTTCGAGATATGACTTAAATGTATACTTAGATTTAGGGGAAAAAGGTCGTAAAAACAAAAAGAAAAGTTATTGAAATTTATAACAAACACCTTAACTAATAGTTCAATAATTTAGTCCAAGTAGAGTGGTTGTGGGCGCGCGCGAGCCGGGTAATATCACTGCGGGCACGCGGCGTGCACGCGCGGCGGCCGCGCGGGCGTCGCGCGGGGCACGGACGGCGACCGCGCGGCCGAGCGGCTCCGCCGCGGGCGAATGGCGCGCTACAAATGAAACAACTTTATACAAAAGGATGAGAGCGGCTCGCGCGCTCCCTCGCACCACGACATGTCTTTGACAAAAGCAATACAAAACATTTCATTCCGTCCTAGAGATGACACGATGGTATGCGAAAATTTTGTTTATTTTCAAAAAACACACGTCCATTCGCTCGTCCTTGCGCTTAAATCTAAAATTAATAATTAGACAATATTTTTATTTGTTCAACAGACGCGCGCGGTCCGTCGCGCGCGTATAATAATAAAATATTTTCAAAACAATCGAATAATTAAACACACTAGTTAACAATATAACTTATGCTCGATACACTGATGATCATGCCGTAGACTAGTGCGTTAGCACCGATGCGTCATGCGTCTATACAACGGGTTAGTCTCTCAACCATACTCGAAATCAAATACGAAACTTGATCATCCTCGTTTTTTTTAAAAATATGATTTTATACACAATCGTTTTAGCTATATTATAATATAATTAAGAGCGATGGCAGCGAAACGGTTGGAGAGCGTCCTCGGTCACATTCGCGGCGGGTAATACTGATATTACGCTAATTTATTGCATGCGGATCGGGACCGGGCGTGGTTCTGGCGGGTGTGGCGTTACACGGCCGTCTCCGTGTGCGAGTGGGAGCTGAGCCGCTCCACGTCGAGGTCGTGCGGCGCGAGCGTGTCGCGCGCCGCGTCGGCGTAGTCGATGCTGGACGAGTGGGAGAAGCGCTTGCTGAGCGCCGTCTGCTTGCGCAGCGCCTCCGCCAGCGCCGCGTCCGCCAGCGAGCCGCGCGAGTCCAGCCCCTGCCGGAACGCGTTCACCACGCGGATCTACGCACACCAACCGCCATATTAAAACATGTACTCAGTTGTTAGCTCAGACAACGAATAAAGAAGACAGAGCTTTACGAATAAACAAAGTAAAAGCCATAAAACTCTGTTACTACAAGTTAAACGCACTTACGTCCAGAAGTACAAAATACTCTTCCTATTTGAGCAGAAAAAGCAACGCGAAAACGCATTTGCTTAGCCACGCCGTGCATTGCTTTCCGGTGCCTTTAGATACGTATTTTGTAAACGAGTGAGTGCGTGTGTAAATAACTTGCAGTATTCGAATTTGTGACTTCACTTTGTTTATTTGCAGCGTTCTGTCTACCTTATTCCTTGGTCTGAGTTTATTGGATATTTCGAGCCTTTGTGACGCTCTGACTTCGATACGGCCCATTCACTAGCTTAGCTATTATTATTTGTAACCATGCAAATATGTTTCAGTAAGCGTTATCTTCCTATACAAAAGTCATTTTACATCGATTCACGTCACGTAAATAACGTCGCTCGTTAATTTTTCATTTCGTAGCGAATGGGCCGGTTTTTCTTTAAAAACATAATCAAATACTCGCTAACCAATTGATAAAAAAGACTATAAATTGATTTATTAAATTATGAAAAAAAGAGATAAATAAATTACAATACTAGTATGAACACTCTCTGTTAATTTGTTAGCACTATTGGGAAAGTAAATTAACTGAAGATTGAAATAGGAAAAATTAGACCAGAAAACAATGATAAGCCTAGAGTCAGAACGCCACAAACGCCAACATTTAATCGTCAGCTCCCTCTAGCGGAAATATGTGCCAAGTGCATCTAGTGTTGCCAGAGGGATCGACGAAATATTTACCAAATCGTAGAATTCCAAAGTAAACATAAATGTAAGCACACCGAGCCATAAAAAAGGCGAAAGCGAGGGTATTTGAAAACTCCAGTCACATTTACGTTTGTTTTCTGTCAACGCCAAGTTGATGATAAAAGATTTCAGTTTTAGGATATGATTTGAAGGATGATTTGCAGATTATGTCCAACCGAGAATAAATCTCTGAGAATAGTTATCTTTAAAAAACAGTCGATAAGTTAATTTTCTCGATTAAACAATTAAAAGTTAGGCAAAAGACCCATAATTTTCAGACAAATGAATACATTTTCAACAACCATGCAGGAGCACTGTGCCGTCTCAAAATTGTGAGCTTTTGTTTTTCTGAAATCTTTTAAAACTTTCGCCACAATCTACCAAAAGAACTACACATTTCCTGCCAAATAATAGAATCCTACCAAATTGGTAGAAAATCTGTAATCAGTTGGTAGAATTTTCCAGCGTTTCGGTGAGGCGCGCGTATCGCGAGCCATGCCATGCAGTGTCACCGTGATCAAGGGGAACACACGTTGCTTCTCTGAATACAGACATTTTGTCGCATGGTGCCAATTGTGTCGTGTGAAGGGAGCCTTACAGACCTGGCATACGTGTTTAGGGTCACAGAAATGTATACAAATTTAAATATACATATTACATATTCTCAATATATTTGTTTCTAAGGTTTTACACATGCATTCCATTTTTGTGTTGCGCCAGTTTTCATATCTGGAATATCTTTTTCTTTTTGCGTTTTTTTGAAAATTTTATTAAAGGAAAATAAGTCTTGAATCCAATTAAATTACTAACAAAATATCGAAAATTAAGACACATATTATTTTGTGACACACTTATGGACATTCTGTGTTAACTTTGAGAGTCCATTGAAAAGATAAATCCCTACCGTTGTCATATCAAATCAAAACTTATTTTCCTTAAATTTCCATGTACACTCAAGGTAAGAGAAGATTCAGACTTTAAAAATTACTATTGATTTCTAAAGATGACCTTTAAAAAAAAAAAAAATTATGATGACGAACCATCTCTTACCCATACTGTACAGAAATATTCTGTGACTGTAGATACCATTATATTTCCAGACCCTTAATATGGCATATCAGCAACTATTAATAAGATACAACCCCATGCTATTCTAAAACCCTTGCATAACATTGTATCTTTAGTTGCCCATATGCCATATTACCGGCCTTGCGCGTAAAGCCCTGCTGAGCACATTTCTATGCACGGAAAGCGACATCTATCGTATCCGAATATGTTCGAAGCTGCTGACATGTACCCAAACATTTAAGCTGTAGATTTTTGACACGACACGGCGGATATTTGAATACTGTTGAACTTGAACTTGATTGCAAAGTTGATTCAACAGAATCCAAATAAAATAATTATAATAAAGGACTGATTTTTGTATTCGCGCCAATTTTTACTTCACGAAGACCAAATCAAGCAGTAAGCACTCTAGTCTTACTACCTAAGTATATAGTAATTTGTTTAAGAAAATACTCTAAAAGCTGTAGTTTAAAATGACGGCTATTTTATGATCTTAAAGCTTGACGAATCCCTGGCTTTTTGAATGAGTCTTAGACCCCATGGATTTATATACGTAGTGCAAATGTTTAGCAAAATATAAACGACACAAAAATGCTATGATATGATGCGAAATAAATTTAAAAACTAGGTACTCTATTTCTACTCGTACGTAGAGATGCGACTGACTATCAAATGATCTTACATTGTGAAATCTAATTTGTAATATGGGGTAAACATCCTATAACTGGCCAGCTCCAGTTGTCGGCCAAGTCCAGTTGTTGGCCAGCTCCATTTATTGGCCAATTCCAGTAACTGGTTGGATAATATTATTTTTAAATGTTCGTAACAAAAGTTTTTGAGTAGTCAAAGAACACATAGTGTTACTCGAAGAACCAGTTGTTTGATGTGACCAGTAATAGGACGTTTTACCTTGGATAATGGATACGCACATACTCGTATTATGTTGATATTGATAATAAAATTAAATTTCACAATATATTTTGATATTTGACACATTTTAAAATAGATTGATATAGTAGGTAAGCGATTATAATGATAATTAAATAAACCAATTATACTTTTAACTTGTTGCCATTAAGGACACTCCCAGTTTTGAATGGAATTTAGGTATTTTCGTCATTAATCAATAAGGAAAATCAAATCCATCCTAATTATAAAAAGCAAAGTAATCGATTACGTTGAAATCGATTTTGCAATTAGTACACATTTGATGAATAGAATTTGAAAAAAGAACATGCAGGATCCATGCCGTGATTATAGCATGCAGGTTACACTGACCGATCTAATACCATCCTTCTGGGAACCTGTCAACACCTTACCACTTACACGATGAGGGGCACATACTTTATATATACAGAAATATTTACATATATACATAATAAGTATATGGGTAAGTAGTGAAACTAAATGGTCAGCGTATGAACACAAGACAGAGCGGAAGATAGGCGAGAGAGAGATAGAAAAAGTGGTAGCGAGGCAGGGATTGCATATACTATCTTAAAAGTTCAGATTTAGAATTCTCATATAAAGCATAAATTAAATGTACAAGACTCAAAGTTGAATCGTACGGAGGTCAATAAAGAAGGAAATAAAACAATCTCGTCGTCGCTAGCACCTCTCGTCACTCCGTTCCCGCCAAAAAGTTGTAAGGTAGATAGACAGTACAGTATCGGAACGTAAAAAACAAACGGAACAAAAAAGAGTTAAAAAAAGACGTGAGTGAGCAGGCTCTTGTGTAGTCTTACAGCTTGATCGGTGGAGGTCTTGCTGTACGGCACAGGAATCAAGCGCTCTTGCAACTCGCCACCTATGACCTTCCGTGTGCAATGGGGTTTCATGGAAAAGAAAATAAAAACGAGGGCATGAAGTAGTTAACGACACGAAGAAGGGCCGATGCCGGCTTGCTTACAGAGATACAGGTTCTATACATAAAGATTGATGCTTCAATGCCATTCGTTGTAGATATTATTCGAGTAACTTTCGTTTGTCACTTTTTTTTTCATTTTTTTCATTTTAGTCTTGATTACCTAGGCCATAAATAAAATTGATGAACTTTTCCAAGAAACATGGACGTCGCAAATTGCTCTTCAAAAACAGTTAATAATATTCACAAAAATATAAAGAAATATACAAAACTTAATAGCTTTACTGGTTGTATATATTGTTGAAATGGCATTGAATACATTGGCAAGTGAAAATATCTTCACAATAAGAGTGTATATTAGAAAGTACAAAATTATTTTCAGGGATATCTCGAAGCTGTGCCTCGCGAAGCGAAAACAGGTAGATAGAGTAGGTAGGAAGATATCAAATAAAATACAGTATATAAACAAAACTTAACGCAGGGTCTATCCTAGTACCTTAAAAAGCACATTCATGGGGTGTGCACTAACAGTATATATACTATATTATATACTTTTGATTTTTCTATATTTTCCATCCAGGTCTCCGTAACTATTGCCTATATTATAGGAAAGAAAATAAATAACTTAAATTTAATAAAATAACAGTAACACATTGATCTGAAATAACATCCAACATTCATTACCCTGTGTTCCGCGCCTTCCGTGGTAACATTCAAATAAATATTTATATTTTATATAATTTGTTGTTTTTCGGGCGTTGTGTCTTTTACGAGATTTCACTCGTGTGTGTGTATGTGTGTGTAGGTTTTCATGCCAACTATAACTAGTGAAGCACATTTATTATTAATGTATATCGACGGAGTCGCTCACATACCAGATAGTTTCTCTACCTACTAAGGCTACATCTAACAATAAATACAAAAGCTAAAATGCATCGTGAAGTAGCAACTAAATGTGACCGCATATTTTATAACGAATTATTCGATGATTTTAATTCAGTTCCCTTATCTATAATAATGGTGATCTATATACATTTAGCGTGGCACTAAATTCGAAGCTTAGCGTTTTTAAATCTATTCAAATACATCTACATATTATGTCCAGTCAGTGCATACATTCAGTGTATAAATTACACTACAGTTTATACAATTATAATGTATACAAAGCTTTATTGTATGCAGTGACGTCATCTATATAGTACATGCCAGTGGCGCGATCTACAATAGCGTGGAAGCTAAGCAAGTTCTAACATTTATCTAGACGGTACGACATCCATGGCCGAGCTTGGCCACACATCCGGCCAACGTTGGGCCAACATCGACACACAATCCATGGCCAGTTACCTTATCATTGCAGCTCTCCGCAACGTGGCACAGTTGGGTGAAATCAAAGTTACTTTGGAGTATAGATACTTTATTACTAAAGTTTAATAAGAGACAAGAAGCGTTAGAAATAACGAATTAACAAATATATACCAGTTTATACCAAGTGGGTAGATAGCAGGAAATCATGCTTTCGCTATTGTTAGGGTTTAGAGTGTTTCTCACTATTTTGCCGTTTACGAAACCACTATAAGCGTAATTATTTAGAATTTTGAAAATAAATTAGTTTATAATATTTTAGTAATATAGTTTAATCTTAACTTTTTGGCGTACACCAAGACACGAAATAATTTATATTTTAGTAATCATATTTTTAATATAATTTTTACTTCCTAAATCTTAACATTCATGTAGCAGGCAATGATTCAGAGATCACTACACGAAGTGCAATAAACGAAGTTAAAGATCAGTACATAATTATATTTATATTTAAATATACGCTATATACTAACATAAATATAAATAAGTTAAAGATCACTATATCATAAACATAGTTGACAGATAGTTAAATTTGCTTGAAGTTCTAATACAGGTAGATTGTTAAGAAACGGAAACTGAAAATAAAGTGTAAATACTGAAAAGTAAGAAAAGGATGGAAGACCAGAGTAGTAGACAGGTGTGTGTAGTGTAAGAGTGAAAAGGAGAACATTATATCGTATCCTAGTGATGAAATAAAAACCGTATCGAAAGAAATCTTATAAATAAGGCACCTTCAAAACTTGAAGGAATTTTCACCATCACAGAGACACTTTTAGAAGAATAAGAACATATATTAAATTCTAGTTAAATCCCTCCCATTTTATAACATGCATCCAATGTCATTATTTAGAACATTCTATTTATGGCTAAAAAACAATAAATAACAAAATGGATAGCAGAATTATTGAGTATGTCATCATGGTTACAACATACATACATAGGACTGCACAATCTACGAACCATAATCATGACACAACTAGCCATCTAGAATAAAAACATTCAGAAATAAACTCTAACATTTAAACACCGTTTATATTTAAGAACATCTAAAGACGCATTCTTAAAAAAAAAGGAAAACATAAAAGAACAAGCAAATTTAAATATCATCACATGTCATAACGTTTATAAAAGCACTTGAGTAGCACAATTTGTGTATTTGTGTTAAATATTCTTTATATAAAAATGGCACATGAATATTTCCTTCATTATAAAATTTAATTTTAGCACAACACATAACATTAGTATATTACTACAAAAAAGGAATGAGAGTTTATGAGAGATTTATTTACAGAAAAACTAAATACTTTAAGATTATATCTCTTGTAAAAAAATAAATAAATAATAAAAATAACTTTGTAAACAGATCTTTGTCTAATCTAATTACTGGTGCACCATAGTTACATATTATACTCTAAATATATTTTGCGAGTTTCACTAATATTTCTCTTATTCTAATATTTTAGTAAACTTACTCTAACTACTGCATTTACATTTTAGAGAGATTTAAAAACTTGTTCTTTAATTTTGAAAATTTTAGCAAAATTCACGTCTAAGTACTTTATACGATTATCATTAATATTATATTTTAGAAATTTCATATTGTTTTTATTGGCAGTACATTTATATATTCGATTAAATATTAAATTTGTGCCTGCGATTATTCGCGTCTATGAATCGAATCTAATTTCTATTTTAGTCCAATTATATTATGTTTTCTAGTTTTGTCGTTGATTATGAATTTTATGTCTAAGTTTAATTTAGTAAAGTTTTATTTGAATCGAATTTCTATCTTGGATTGAATTATTTGTATTTTTTGTTTTGTTTGTTTTATCAAGTTTTTATAATTTATTTGTATATTTGAGTTTGTAAATTGGGGCGTTATTCATCGCTTTGATGCGAGACCGGGCTGAGGGCAGGGATGGAGCTGCCGCCGGATTGGACGCTGATCCTCCGATGCTCGGCCAAATAATTATTGACAAATATCCGGCGGCCCGCCATTATGTCCGCCTTTTGCTGAAATACAACGGACGCGTCAGTCTCACTATCGCGCCCGCGCCATGAGACGACACGGGAATATAAGAAATCTGCATATATTTGCACTTATGCTACTTATTGTTATTAATATAAGCATTTTTTTTTTTAAATATTATACATGGGGTTTGACCTTTGAAGGTTATATACAAATTCCTTAGAATACCCGTTGCCAATGCCAGTCGGGCGGAAGTGCTTGCTGGCTGACTAAAAACGCGACTATTCGTGGCCAATTCGAAAAACAAATGTGGGATAGGGGGCGCTGGTGTTCCAAAACCAAATATAATAAAATAGAATCGAATAAAGTGCTGAGGATTTGAATTTAGAACACCACTACAAGAAGTGAAGATATATAGCTAGTAGAAAATGTTATAGTTTTTAGAAAGCATCTTGTTAGTGCCTAACGCCTAGGATCAGGGGGCATTCACTAGCTGGGTCGGGGCAAACGAGGGCATCCAATAGCAAGTACTAGTAGATATATATAAAATAAATTAAAAAACCGTGTCGGAAGCTACTACTAGGTACGCAAAATTTAAAAAATCCAGTATGTGAGCTACTTCGCGACTTTATTTTCGTGATGTGTGATTGAATTTTAGGTTTTGAAAAAAAAAAAATTACCGTCACTTGCAATAAATACTTTTATTAAAATGAGTTTTAAAAATATTAAACTGGTCGTTTATAATGCCGGTTAAGTATGTATGTTTAACAATAACGTTATGGTAATCGATACAACTCAAAATAAATCATAAGTTCACGAAACCAACTTAAAATAAGTACATACACAACCGAGTTAATGCTAAAACAATATAAGTGAAAAAAGCCGTTTCATTAATATTTTAATAATGGTTACTCAGTTTCCTACTTTTGGTGTAATAGTGGAGTTAATATATATTTTTATGCATCTTTTTGAATCCTGCTTAATTACTACAAAATTAGAAGTTTGGTGAGCCTTGATAACATAGATAATTTTAGTTTTAGTCAAACATGTTGAACACATTTTTCTTTAATAAATTCGAACATCGAACCCTTATCTGATTATAATAAGAAATATTACACTTAGTCATTGCATTAAAATATATTACCAGAAACTCTGTACCAAACATCTTTACCTAAATTAAAAAATAAATGAAAAAAATACATTGTGCATACTCACAGACATCGGTACACATGCACACACTGTAAAATAAGCATGATCACACTTTAAATGCGAAGCAAAAATAAATTACAAAATAAGAAACAACATTTGTACCAAAAAAATATACATTTCTCTCTACTTAATACTTACATCTAAACGTTGGGGCCGCCATTTTGTTTTGCATCGTCCACAAAATGGCCACCGCACCGTGTTCTCACCTTGCTAGGTGGTCGTGTAACTACTTATGACTTATTGAACCGTAAAATATTTAACAATGTTTAATTTTAAAATGATAATGCCTTTAGGCATCTACAATAATTGGTTCAGTAAGTTGAAGCGTGTAATACCGACGACGAAGGGCAGCCAACGTGCAAATACACGTATCCCATGCTCTATTCATAACGTATACTCTTATAAGTGTACCTACATTGTTGTATACAGGCTCGGCGACCTATATATACTTACGAACACTCCCTATGCGAGTCAGACAGACCTAAACTTACCGTCAACATCTGAAAAGAGCGATTTTGCTAAAACTGGGCGGCCCCCACCATAATTATACGAGTGGCGAAAAAAAATGCTATGGAATTTGCTCGAAAATTTATTCATTCAATGTAAATATTTTTCGTAACATTCGAAAAACCAAAGATTTACTTTTTTGAGTTATACATTTTATGCTTAGAGCTCTCTCCCTAGTGTCTCATTCATATTAAACTTTAGATCGCCGTTTATATTAAGATTAAATATAATTATATCAAGATCTATAAAGGAAGAAATTGAAAGTGATAAGAATATTTAAGATATACATATTACAATATTATATTCGATTAAATCGTAGATCTCTCTGGTTCCCAGTATTAGTTAGAAATGGGTTAAAATGGTCCCAAAATTTACTATGAAATTAAACACGTAAGCTGCCGAACTATCAACCGGTGTCGTCTTAGTCGCGCGCCCATCACACTACTTCAACAAAAGCTAGTGAAATATTGAAAGTTTCAAAGTTACTCTAAAGATTTAAAAAGTTGAAAATTTAAAAAGATACTTTTCATGTTTCCATTTATATTAAAATAGCTACACAAAATATCACTGCCTCTTTACATACAGACGATAAGTTGTTTTTGAGAAGCAGTGTATATTTTTAAATTCAACGGCGGATACAAGTATTAACCCTAGACAAGAAAGGTCCCAAAACTACGATTATACGCATTTGGATATTAGAAAAAATCGCTAATGGGAATTATTAACGAAGTATAAACATGATTGAGAATGTACAAGTCACGCCGAGGCGCTTTACAGGCACAATTCGGTCTAAGAGTTTATCGGGTCGCTACCATATCTATTAGTTTTATTGCTATCGACTACCTAGTTACTAAAAAATGTTCAACACTTATTAAAAAAGTCCTTACTGCACTAGATTAAGACTCGAAATCAATTAGTCGTTATTAAAGCATAGCTCATGTCGCGACACGGTCAATAAGTACTTTTGGTACGTCGCAAACAAACTCAAACAAAAATCGGGTTGGTGCGTCTCGGGTTGAGATGGGCGATCGGTATAAAAAAAAAAATACAATCGTATTACAAGATTTGATCGAAGGCAGCGTTTGAGTGAACATTCATGATTTCTGATAATTTTATAAAAATTACTTTGATTCTTAACAATTACATATATTCAATAAATTAAAACACACGGTGAAATTGGACACGTTTTAAAACCGAAAGGGAGACCTTTGGATTCGAACTTTCCCAAGGAACAAATCTCGAAATATGAAAATAAAAAATGTGGCCCCCTATACAATGACTCAATTTGCTTAAACCATTAGATAAGGAAGTCCATGTATTTTATCATATTTCGACCTCTTATTCTTTAGAAGAGTTCTTAAATTGCATTGATAGAATCACCTTTTATTTTAAAACGAATAAAAGTTCACCGTGCATATAAATGCTTTTATAAAAAACCAATTCAAGTTTCTCAATAGCGCATCACTATCGAGTAGTGTCAGTGCACGCTCGAACGCTCTCGCCCATCCCGGTGAGTGTGAGGGGTGTGTGTGCGTGCCCCGTTCGTATTCAGAATATGGTGGTTTCGGTGCGCGCGGCTGGCACGTCATCGGCATCAATGTAGGCGATGTCCTGCGGCGGCGCGCGCAGCCGCGAGCGCAGCCCGGCAGCCGAGTGCGCCGAGAGACGCTCCTCCAAGTCCTCCAGCGTAGACTTGAACGCCCGCACCACGCGCAACTGCAACCAACCGCTCTGAGCTTCCGTCCCCCGCGCGCCTAAACCCTCATCCCCGCTACCGAACCCACCGATATTTAAAGAGTGTGGTGTGGATGTTCTCTGTTTTACGACAATTTGGCTGTATTCAGAGTTTAACGCTACCTGTGGAAGAATCGCTACGTGTGGAAACATGCAACTATCGGAAGACCTGTGCGTCTAGGGTACGTCTAGTGACGATGAAGACACGAATGACCAGTGCTGGGGGGCCATGCTCGCTAAACAAAAACGTAATCTAAGAAATGTGCGAGCGACTATGACGGGCCTCAAGGTCCGGGGGGTATGAGGTCTGGATGACGTCACAAAGCTTGGAGGGGGGAGAATGGGGGTGTCGAACATCGAATGTTGGGCTGTGGAGACAGGGTGCGTCGGGCTTGAGACAGTGCCTGGGTCTAGCCGGACAGACGTGGGAGATGCATACGAGGAAACAGAACTATTAGGACGCGCGGTTAGCCGCCGACACTACACATTTTCGTAACTAAATCGTGCTTCTAGAGTATTACTATGACATATTTTATGATTCGAAATAAATGAGAAAATAATTAAGATCAAACTTTTCCTCATTGTATTATTTGCGAAGAATATTTTTATGTTCAATGGATAGCAGGTCGAGTTCGCCATTTATCGTACCAATAGATCACTAGTAAAATAATATTGATACTTCAAATGGATAGTTGAACCTGTAAGACAATGTAAAATGATCGCTTGTTATTTTATATACTTTTCATTCAAAGAAGTACATATTTTGCCAATTGACTGTCTACATTATATTTTCAATAGCAAAATAACATCGGCTTTAATATTAATACACGGAAATTTAAAAGGCCAAAAAATTATCTTGAATACAAAATCCGCCATGGAAAATGCTCCGATTTATCAGATATGTGTGTCAGGCGGCGCCGCGGCCCCCTACGGCTATTCTCAAACCGCTAGGATCACAAGAGTAAGAAACCGTACAGAGGCAAAGCTTCAGACAACCGCTTTGTGATAGGTACACTACTACAACAATGCAGCCCCTGTTCATCTGCCACTGCATTGCATCGTCACACGTCAAGCAGCTGCGATTCTGTCGCATTTCTGTAGTAGTACTATCTTAGCAAGTTTGTATAAAACATAAAAAATATGAAAACCAAAACAATTTACAGTTGCGGGATTCAACTCCGAAACCACGTTGTTCCGTGGCGTAGCTCTAATCGACTTAGCTACTGCTTTTCGAACCACTTGGCATAATTCCTGATTATTATTTCAATAAGCGTCAGCAACGCCATCTGGCAAATCCAAAACGCTATAATTTCGCAAAGTGATTCAATCAAACATACAGCTTAGTTGTTTAGAACTGCGGCACAGATCACTGCAGTCGCCGGAACGAATGCAGCACGTGTGAAATTGTAGATTTCTATATTTTTACGTTTGAAAACACGAAGCAGCACTGTTAAACTCTTTTAAAATCTAAGAAGTTAGCTATAGTCTGTCTATAAAGTCGTGAAATTAAAAAACGGCCACATCGTCATGTCGTCCCTTTCATATTAACGCGGTTTGAAAGGGATGACACGGCGATGTGGCCGTTTTTTAATTTCACGACTTTATAGACAGACTATACGTAAGATGCCATTTCGAAGAAAAACAAAAGAAAACGTATCTGAAATCTAAGAAATTGCATCTGTCATTCCTTCCTAGATTTTTTCATTGCCAAACACGGTTGTATTCAGCTTCGCCTCTGTGCGCTTTATCACTCTTGCGGCTAGGATACCGTGAGCGTCCGACGTACGCAGCGTGCCGGCACCCGCCGCGGCCGCCACTACACTTCCGTCTCGAGAACAGGCCGGGTCCAACAACATCGGTCAATGGCCGGGCCCACCGCGCCGACCGCGCGCGGCTCCGACGCCCATTCGACACCGTCCTACGTTAACGCCTAGCTTAAGCGCATCCCCATGACTAAGTGGCTTTCGAAAAATCATATCTCGCTAAAAACACAATTAATAGAAAATCCGGTATATCACGAGCCATATTTTTGAATCACTCGAATCAAATTCGTATACAAAAGACTAACATTCGCATGGTAAATTGTATGAAAATCTCATGCGAAAGATAGTCGTATTAATAGTAGTCGTAGTCGTAAAAATACGGCACTAGATCGAAGTTAAGGTACTTGGAATAATTTCAAACCCAACAAATTAGTATTTTATAGTTCGTTGTAGTAACAAATAGAATATTTGCGAAAAACGGCCGCTCTTAGCACTTTTGCTATCTGTAACTACAATGAACAGTAAATTATTCATTTTTATAATGCTTTAAATAAACATTAGTGCCTTTAATATGATCTACAGGATTTTCGATCAAATGTGTTTTCAGTGAATTATGATTTTTTTGATTGAAGGGCGCGCCACTTGGCCTAGGAAAGCCCCTTAACAACCTGGCCAGATATGGGACACGCGCCGGTTGTCGGCCATGCGCCAGTTGTCGGCCACATGTCAGATATGGGACACATTAAGGTTTTGTTAGTCACAGGGTGTGGGGTTTGTTGTAATGTGTGCGAATATTTAGTTGTATAATGGCGGTATAAATATAAATGTCGCGAAAATTTACCTTAACATAATGCTTGTGTTGATCAATCTGAATAATGAATAAGCCAATTACGCGAATAAGTAGAAAATGTATTGAATTAATTATTTTAGTCTACTTGTCTGAAATTTTATTCCAATAAGAATTGTGTTTCAATTATCTTTAAAAAAAAGTATATAAATAATAATGGGGTTTAAAATTCCTTTAGAAAACATTTGATGTTATCTTATTTGTTTTAACTATAAATGAATACAAAACTACAAATATGTCAAATTATTGTATAATTCTAGTAACTTGTAATTTACACATTTACATGTACATTTTTACTATTTGCTGATGTGTATCTTTATGTTTGTAGTGTAACTTTGTAAAATCAATCATATCTGGACATCAGGACACGGATTTTGAGTGCAGATTCCCGTGTCCCATATCTGTCCGAGCCACAAGCAGGCCAACACGAAAAACAGACCCTTTATTTATAACAGAAACACAAAAAGTCCAAATAAAGAACATAATAATGTGTATCGTGTCGTTTGATGAGTGTATGCGGGCACGGGGCCAGTGTTCCGTGATACGAATATGACTCGGGAAGAGTGCGAGTTCAACACAAATAAAACAAAAAATAAAGAAAATAATTAGAAATGAAGGTATGGGTACGCTCGAGGCCGCAGCTACCCTGAAGATCATCGACTACTCTACACCGAACAACGCAGGGAAGACCTACGATTGGAAAGGACCAGGGCACTACCAGAAGTTATCGCCGACCTATTTACTGCCACAGTATAATGGCTTTGGAACTTTTATTTATTATACACGTATATATATTTAGATTTTTGCTTTTATTCAAATTCCATTATGCGTGTATGGTGGTGGCTCGCATCTTTTTGATGGATCTTTTAATATACATGTGACATTAACATCAGAAACTTAATCTAGAGAGCAATCTACCATGCCAAGTTACTCCGTAATAGTTATACAGCTACCGGGAGCCAAGGATGACCATTACTAATAGGTTATCAGTACTTTCTGATATTTACAATTGTGCAAATATATATTCTATAAGAGGTATCGGTTCGTACGTATATATACACATATAAAGATCAAAATAATAATAGATATATAAATAGTTAAACAAAAAATATATTCTTCATTTAAGGTTATAGTAAAATTATAACGACAGAGAAGACCAATAAGAAAAATTTGATATTTGCACAATTGTATTCTGGAAATTCAAGTTAAAAAGCTTTACAACATATTACAACGAATTAGTTAAATAGTTCAAGTCGAAAACGTTTGGTTATTCAATATTCACTACAAAACAAACTATACTTACCGGGAGAGACGCGTTGCTAGAAGTACCAACTATATACATTTACATTATATGGACACTACATCAAGCCTAACATAAGGCAAATAAAACATAGAGGCTTTCCAACTGCAAGGCCATGGCACAAACTACGGATGACGACAATCTATTCCCAGTTTGACGCTTACCCACAATAACCCACCTTGACACACCCATAGTCTCTAAGGAGTCAACATTTACAAAAAAACAAAAACAAAAAACAAAATAATAACATAAACACTGACAACAACACAACAGCAAAGGAAAGAAGGTCCGATCAAACGGTCTTTAGTGTTAGTAAGGCGAGCACTCGGCATGCTCTCGCTAAAGTCTCTAAATTATGCTTTTATATTTTTTTTTTAGAAAAATCCACTCCACACTCAAATAAATCAACGTTTCGTGACAGCAGTAACTGAACAGAATATTAAAAAGAAAACGATAAAAACAGTGGGGATGTAGGTAATTATTAATCGAGTTACTGCTAGATTGATATCGGTTCGCGTGTTAGTCGTACGCCGTGCGGCCGAGTTTACGTAACCAAACACACTGGGTTGCTTGGATCAGTAGCGAGGATGTATCGGGTTGGCGTTCACAAGCAAAAATAAAACACTATCTTAAAAAATAAAAACAGACAAAAAACAAAATAAAAAATAACAAATCAAACAGTCAGTATGACTCAGAGTAAATAAAAGACAGATAGAGAGAGATAGTCATATTCATACCGCGATGTGGTTGATGTTTAGTGAACGATTTATATACTTTAATACTTATGAGGGAAGTCATATTAACTGTTTGAGGGTTCGAGGGATAAGTAACATTGTCACAGCCTACATATAAAGAGCATGCCAATAGGGTTGTGGTACTAGGTGGGGTACAGTCAAATCAATCGAGTTAAAAAACAAAAAATAATAATTTCTTTTATGTTTTCGAAAGCGTCAGACTGTATTTTTGATACTGCGAATCATGCAGGCTTTCGCGATGTCCACACTAGCTATTACATCCCAGTTTCATGACTAAAGACAAAGATATATATAATAGAAGATACAATATCTTTGAAGGTCAGAAATATATAATTATGTACGAAGAAATAAAGATCAGTTCAAAATAACTGATAAGTTTAGAAGTAAATACATATGTGTCATGAAACCAGGTGAAGGAAATTAATGATTAAAGGTTTTTGAAAAAGAAAATCTAGTACAGTGTTGTTCGGTTGCCAATTTCGATAATAATAAAAATATATAAAATATATATAAATAATATATATACAGGTTTATAGGAAAGATTCGTTCATTACAAAATTAGTGACCGAACAAGTGTTAAATTCTACGTTAATTATGGGCCAAAAATAAATAATAGCTTTTCTACTATTAGTATGTTGTAAAGTGTTTCTCTGTGTAGGTATAAAACAAATAGTTGAACGAGAACAGAAGTATAGGAGAATGAAATGAAAATAATACAAAAGAAAATAAATGAAATGAAAATTTAAATAAAACAAATGAAATATAAATTTAGAAAGTTTGAATCAATTATCGAAAAACTATTTGTGTCGTTATTTTTAATATTTTTAAAAATACCGTATTTTGTGATTCCGGCTTATTGTACCAAATTAAAAATGTGTACACAATGATTTATAGCGTAAACTATACTGTTCTATTGCGATAATCTATATGGATGCATAGTATATTGAAAATGGTGGTATTATTCGGTTTGTATGCAAAAATAGTAAAAGTATATATAAATGGACAATATAATCGATAACTTAGCGTTAGGATGCCCAAGGTATCCGCAGTGTTGACCTGTTGATTTAGCTGTATATATTTTTATATATTATAGCTGTAAACTCTAAACTTATCCCTCTTCGTATATAAACACGAACAAATAGATTTCTGCCACTCCTATGTTTAGATATATATTTGAATACCATAAGATTTTTCATCACTTTTAAATACCATTATGGAAATGCTGGAAAATTATTTCATTGCTATTATAGAAACGTTTTTTTTTTTAAATATATTTCAGGCATAACTTTTTATTTAGCTTATTTCTTTTTTATAAATTCATTTACGATCTAAAATATTAGTTTTTTCGTTAAGCAATAAATTAACTTTCCAAGTCAAATCAATCTGAAAATGACATCTTTATTAAAATTATAATTAATACATAATATTTAATATCAGTCTTTACAACCCTGTTCATCATTCAGATATCATTTCAAGATTGAAAAAATAGCCGGCGGCCGTACGCAAATTAATAGAAAAAATATATAGAAACTTTATATTGAAGCGTATATTTGTTTATTTCTAAAGCAGTATTTTAACTTTATTTACATAAGGCCGCTAGCAAAAGTATATTTGTAAATAACAGTCACTTCATTTATTCCATAAAATTTGAAATATTATGTTATATCAAGATGAAGTACTATTATTTACATATTTTTTTTGTCCCCATATTCAAACCTGAAGTAATAAAATATAAATCAGATTTGGATTAAGTAAAGGATTTGTGTGTGCGTACTGACGACAGATGTCGTTGAATAGCAACCAAAAACCCAACATAATTTAATCCCTGAAGTGTACCTAAGCTCCGTTTTGTTCACGTAAGACATTTATATAAATGGTGACGAGTGGGCTCATATCATCAAAACAATTTAATAAATATTAAGCTGAAAATTTCGTGAAACATATAAAGATTATTTTATTAATCACATAATGTAAACTGCAAAACTACTGAATATGAAATAATTATTATATTGCAAAATTTACTCTACTAATACCAAATTTGAATCTACGTGTACATATTGTAGAATGTTTTGTAAAATTAAAACTGGTAATATTTAAGTCGATATTCAACAAACGAAACAAAATATAACTCGAGAAACATCAGTCTAGGTTTAATCGACTCATGTTAGTTTAATCGAGTCGTTAAAAATTAAGCTATAAATACTACCAATCGTCACTCGAATTTTTTTTTCACATGAAATACCCATCATGTATAAACCATACAAGAAAAATAACAGAACTATCAAAATTTTCCTCCCATTCCCATCACTAGAACACACACTCCCAATGATATTATGAACAGGGGTAGGTAGGTTACCACTTTGACTTTTGGACTCATATTCGGCTGTAAATATTGCACGTCAACCTACCGGATCACAAATCTACTAAATTTTTTGACCAATTCGGTATGATAACCTGTATCTAAGGTACCAGTTTCTTATTTTTTTCTGATAGATCATCTAATTTGAAGAATATTCTCATCATTATAAAAATAAATTGTATAGTAATCAAATAATTATGATTTTTTAAAGCATGGCAAAAACACTAGTTCTGAGCCGAAAAGTAGCAAAACTTTTTTTGTGTAAAGCAAATTCTATTCATGCCACTTTTCGGCTCGGAATATAGTGGTTTTGCCATGCCTTAAAAAATTCATAATTAATGAATTTAGATGTTTTCAAATTAGATGATCTATCAGAAAAAAATAAGAAACTGGTACCTTAGATACAGGTTATCATACCGAATTTGCTTCGATTGAAGCGTCGCAACAAAAAACCTATCTACCCCTCGTCATATCTTCCCAGTTTTGGACCCCAAACATCCATCATCTCCCCTGGTGTGTATGTGTATGTGTCAGTCGTACCTGTGTCTGCAGACGCGTGAGTCCTCGTATCCAGAGTATCTGTCCGGCGCGCGGCTTCTTGTCCAGATCAGAGTCGTAGTCAGACGACTGCTGGATCTGGTCCTGCTCCGGCTGGCCTCGGCCCCATCTGGACATACGGCATAGGCTTGTGGTAAGGGATTATTGTTATCATCAACCATCATGTCACTATGTTGACGATAATTTTTAATTTATGGTGAATAGAAAACCTTTGACACACATTGAAAATAATTGTAACAAAATAATCATAATTCAGCTAAAATAAATCAGGTTAAATATCTTTTTATTAAAATAATAAAACACCGAAAAAAAAAGCGTAATATTCTTACAGAAACATGTTAGCTTAATTTTTATTTCACATAATATGTTATTGTTTTTGACCATGTGTCAGTTATCGGCCATGTGTCAGTTATCGGCCATGTGTCAGTTATCGGCCATGTGTCAGTTATCGGCCATGTGTCAGTTATCGGCCAAGTGTTAATTATCGGCCATGTGTCAGTGATGGTCCATGCACCAGTTATGGACCATATACCAGAAAATATAATTTTAAAACATTATTAGGTACTAGACAGCCCTTCAGCCGGGTCTACCTAAAGCGTAGAGGAGCCTTGTATCGCCATATTAACGTTTATTCAGATTTATCCCAGTGAATCCGGTGGATGGTGAATTGTACTAACGAGTCATGATGTGGCGTTGGGAATATTTCCACTCCCGGAAATATTGCATATATACATACATAAATCACGCCTTTATCCCTAAAGGGGTAGGCAGACCCAAAGGTCGTTCCGCCACGTCTGACAAGTTTTGAGGGTTATTGTAGGTGTTTATGGTAGTATATCGGTATAGTGACAGGTTGTCAGCCCATCGCCTAAATAGCAATACAATGGAACCCTCGAATCCCTTAGCTGGTTTTTACAGCATGCCCGGGAGGAGATGCAGCTGGCACATTCTATGTTTTTCTATCACTCCCAGTCCAGCATGGAAGTTTGGCAGGGAATATTGCCAATGGGAAAATTCCCCGGAAAGTTCCGGACATGAGTACTCACGAGAGGTTCTTGGGGATCTTCCTGGTGGGCATGCTGGTGACGAGCTGCCCCCACACGAGGGTTCCGGCGCCGAAGAACAAGCACCACAACCACTGCTCCAGCGAGAGCGGCGCCGTACTGAACGCCATACCGCCGAACTGGATGATCACCACCTACAAACACCAAATGAGTATTGGGATTTTCACGGTTTTCTTGTCAACTACAGTACCTACACTGGATCCCAATACATAGTCAGCCAATTCATACCGAGGATAAGCGACAGCTTCCCGCAAACTGATAGAGGTTGCTTGTTGCTTGCTAATTTCACCAGGAAATTCTTTCAGTTAATGAAAACAAATGTTGGCTTTTCTATACAAATTGTCAGATCGAGGTGGTCATTTTTTATGGGAATGTCAAAAGTTTTTTCATTTCCTTCTCAGTCGTTTCGTCGTCTTCGTTTTTTCAGTTTCTCCATTCCATAGCAGTAGGTATCCTCGTTCAATCCCCTAGATTAGGTAGCCGACCCCGTGAAATACGGGAAAAGACTGAGATGATGATGATCTCGTTGAACAAGGTCACAATCACGAACGTGTTGAAGATGATAAACTAAATTATGATGATGAGGTGGATGATAATGATGATGATAATGGTGAAACAGATGATAATTACCTGCGAGAGCGCAGTACCGATCCATATAGAGTAGAAGATGGGGTTGGTGAAGAGTCCGGAAAAGACATTTCTCTGTCCGTGGATTTTACGCGCGTTGATCTCATTGAACAGGGTCATCATCACGAACGTGTTGAAGATGATGGTGAAGTGTTGTGTGGGGTCCGTGCCGAGGGCTTGGCCTCGACCGGACGGGATGTTTAGGATCACGTCACCTGGAGGAAAAGCATAGATTAAAATCGGCATAAACGGGTCGAATCATATATTAGTATGAATAACGATGTTCATTCAGACACTTTACGCTCAACAATAAACAGTAAGACATAATAAAAGAAGTGGTAGATTAGATAGTCGTGACATTCCTTATAATATTCACATTGGTTTCTTTGAAACAATTCCACATAAATTTTTGGAACCTCAATTTTGAGAATAATTGAAAGCATTTGATTGTGTCGACTACAAAGTGCGACCTTGGTGTAGCGTTATATAACCTAGTAAGCTTTACCAATATTAACTTAATTCACAAACATTTTCATATGACAAACAAAACATTTAAGAAATAATATTATGGTAACATTTTATTGTTGTGGCGTCACGCAAGGCTCAATCCTTGGACCATTTTTATTTTTCATACTCACAAAATGAACTTTATCTAAATATCTTCAAATCTACCCACTCACCAACAAATAATAGTCCGAAGATAATAAACAGCTGGTAGATGGCCTGTCCGAGGATGTTCTTCATCATGGTGCGACTGATCAGAGGCTTGGTCCTTCCGTAGGGTTTGCGCTGGAGCAGGTCGGGGGTCGGCATCTCCGTGGCTAAGGCGAGTGACGCTAACGTGTCCATGATCAGGTTCACCCATAACATTTGTACCGCCTGGAATAGGTGGCAAGGAAGTTAATATAATGTGTGATAATAAAATTGGCTGACCATTTAGGGTATGAAACTACCCATGAAACTGGATAACATTTCCTAAGTAACAAAGGCCTTAAGTATGATCAGCAAAATTTTTTTATACGTTGAAAAGCCTGCCAATCTAGATGACCAGACTGCCTGCGCAGCAGATTACAATGCACAATTTAATAAAGGGTGGATAATTAGCTTATTAAAAGAGATTGAATCTAGTTTTTTTTTTTTTTAAAGAAACTGATTATTTCTGCCCAGAAAACTTTCACACTGTGATTTTGAGATTTTGCAGTCTATATTTTATTAAATTTGTATACTTACTTTAAGAGGACTGTCCTGAATAGCACAAGCTCCGATGAAGGCAACAATGACGGCGACCACATTTACAGTGAGTTGGAACTGCAGGAACTTAGCAATAGAGTCATAAACGTTGCGGCCCCACATCACCGCCTTCACGATGGACGAGAAGTTGTCGTCCGTTAGGATGATGTCCGACGCTTCTTTGGCTACGTCTGTACCCGCGATACCCTGGAGGAAAAATATGGTGGTTAATAGAAAATTAACAGACGAAAAGTAGACAGGATATAGTCATCGATTTTTAAATTCCATAAAGTCCTGAACGAAAATTTGGAAATGCACCACAGAATATATGCACAGTGCAAGGTATGACTAGCCATAACCAGTTATCACAGCGTCTTCTTGCGAAGTTTGTCACTCATAGTGATGATCTATGTTTTGAAGAACAAATATGGTTTCTTTATTTCATGTCTCACTTACCATAGCAAATCCAACATCAGCCTTCTTCAACGCAGGTCCGTCATTGGTACCGTCCCCTGTCACAGCCACTACTTCACGTGTGTCGAAGGCTTTGCTCTCGATCATTCCCTTCACGAGCGTGTACTTGTCTGTTGGGGAGGAACGCGCCAGTACTCGCAGTTTGGGCCACACTTTGTCTAATAGGTGTTGTTGAACCTGAGAAGAAGAATGGACTTGTATTAGATCAATTAAAGCAGATCGCTTTCAGAATTGTGGAAAGCATTCGATTGTCTGACTATCAAAATATAAGTGTTTTATTAATTTTTTATCGACTTTATAATAAACCCCTATCATCGACTCTTATAAAGTAGTTATAACCGATCTTCACAACTAAAAAGTTCAAATAACAACCATAATTATTATGAGGAGTTCCGCAAGGCTCACTACTTGGACCTTTTTTATTCATTTGATTTTTGACTGGTATTTATCTAAATAATATTATGAAAGGTAGCCGATGTTTAGAAAGGAAAAGAAACAATATTGTGAATGAGAAATATTCAGAGTAGACTCTTTTCAAATAGTATCAACAGTTGACACAAAATGGAAGCGCTTGGGTAGACTGTGCAATAACCAAATACCTCTCCATTAGCGTCTCTGATCCTGGTGTTGAACTCCTTGCCCTCGAGGATGAGGAAGTCGTCGGTGGGTTTGATGATGCCGCACTTGACGGCGATGGAGCGCGCGGTGTTCACGTTGTCTCCGGTCACCATGCGCACCGTGATGCCCGCCTTCTGGCACTTGCGGATGGCTTCTGGCACCTGAGCAAAATTGAAAAAAAAAAAAATATAGTACGGGGTCTTGGTTTGTCTACCTGCGAAAGTAAAAAGGGTTCCATCTCAAAAGATCCATAAGGAACAAGTTAGAAATGCTTTTTTTTTATGTAGCCTGTATTGTGTCACAGGGCAAAGGCCTCCCCTCTGGATTATTTGGATTGGATTTAAATCAACAACATCTCTGTATGTTCATGAGTGCAATAGACTGTTAAATAAATAAACATCAAATCATTAAAGAAGTTAGCGTTCTTTGTCGTCTTTTGACACGTCTTTCTATTTTATGCAAATAATTTTCTTGCATGAAGCATAAGAAGTTTGAGGAGTGGCATTGAAGATTATTTTAGTACCTAGTTCATTTACTTTAATGCTAACTTGTAATACGAAATTATTTTTAAATACAGTAATTGCTACATCCATGGTGTCATTACAATTTTTCAGACTTCATTTTATAACATAACAATCTTCATTGAATCATCATTGAACATATCAATCTTATTTGAACATAATATTTGCTACTCACTTCTGGTCTGACGGGGTCCTCAATACCGACCACACACACGCAGGTGAGGTTGTTCACGATGTTGTCTTCGTCTTCCCAGTTCGGTTCTTGGTCTATGTGCACCTGCAAATGAACAGTATAATTAGTATTCTATTGCAGAAATATTAGGGAACGAGATTATACTGATTGCGCCAAATAAACAGTCGCTGGGTCAGGATAAAATCCCAATTCTTGCCACGGTGTGCTGACTGCTGACTAAGATATAATTATCCAGCAAATGGGCAGTTCTTTTATGAAATATCTTGTTAGCAACTATCCTTACTACTACGACAAATGGTTGTATATCAACCGAGAAGTGATAAGATCCTACCGGTTGCGCCAAATAAAACTCATCTTGTTGATCTCCGCTTTGCCAGATACAAATTCTCAAAGCACCGACTTGATAATTTTCTGATGAGATCCTAATGACTACGCCAAATATGGTTAATGAGTGAAAATAAATGACCCACCTGGTTGATCTCGGCCTTGCCGGGCACGAAGTCCCTGTAGGCCACGGAGATGGTCCTCAACCCGTCGCAGGCCATGGGTTCAATGACCTGCCTGACGAGCCGGTCCTGCATGTCGCGAGTGAACTTCTCCAGCCGACCCTCGTGCCCGTAGATGAATGCACATCTGGGAGAGGAGATTTTTTAGAATGTTTCTTAAATAGAAAATTTTGGTTGGTTATGTCTGATTTTAAAAAAAATAAAAAATAAGTACCTATTGAATATTTTATAAGTACTGTCCCAGTTTGGGAGGATAATAAGTATCAGGCTTTGGTATCGATCGAAGCATTTATTAGTATTTATAATTCGCTCGCCTATGAAAACCAATTGACCCTTGACTAGGCAATTTTTATTGCTTTTGAAACTTATTCCGGGACTGTGGGTAGATAGGGTTCAAATTAAGGTGGCAACATATTTGCCACTGCCTTATAAAGGCTTAAATTGCCATTTTGAAAAAGCACAAAAGTTTGAGTACTTACGAAATTTTCGTAAAAAATTTGATTTATTTTGTTTTTGCGGTATTAGTCTGATACTTACTTCTTCAAAACGATTTCAGAAGCGCCCTTGGTGTAGAGCCGGTAGCCGCCTTTGTATGGGATCACAGTTGACATACTCTTACGTACCGAGTTGAAAGTGTACACCTAAAGAACAATAAAATGACGCATTAGTTTACTTATAGACAAGTAAAATAGTCCTCCGATTTTCAGTAATTTCAGTGACGACGGTTAGGGATTAACCATTTGAGTGGGACTCAGTTTTAGTGCCCGAGTGTTTGTGCATACAAGTGCACTCTCTGTTCCTTCAATCTCTTATTCTGTTGGGACAGACTGACTGACACGACCAGAGAGAAATCAGGCACAGGACCGACTATTTACATGCCCATCCGACAGCATGGATCATCTTTTAGGACAATCTGGTGATCAGCTTGCAATGTCCTAACCAAACTAGAAACAACAGCGCAAAGTCATTGTACGTTGTATCGGGAATCGAACCCGGACAAAGCTCAGACAAGTAGACCACGGAGAAAACACTGTCACCAGGCTTTATCGGGTCATTCATCGACTAGAAAACCTACAAGATTGTAACACTGACCTTGGTAAGGGATTCCTCGGTGTGCCTCTCTCGGACCGCTTCATAGTTCTGTCCGAGGCCGATGACGAACCCTAACAGAGCGCACTCAGTCTTGTTGCCCACTTGCATCGGGGGAGCGGTCGGGTCGTTGGGGGGTTGCTGGAATGATAAACAATCATTAGATTGTGTTAAAATAGCATAGCGAATATATAAAAAAAATATAAGTTCTTGTCTTTAAAAAATTGAAAGATTTTTGGTAGAGTGAATATTTGTAGCTGCTTACTTCTTTTTAATAATATAATATTTTTGGGATGATTTAATATTTTGTAATTTAAACTCTTAAGAATTCAATAATTAATTAAACTGTCAATTTCTATCTCTTTTCTTTTCCAATCAAAAGTACTATTTTGAAACTAGTTAAAAAATCTTTAAAGTTGGGATTGACTTTCTAGGACCGTCACAAAACCTAGCAATATCTACTTACCATGATTCTGGAAGTAAAGGCGCTGTTGATAGAGATACCCTCAATCAAGGTTTCTCCAACCTCTGGCGGAATATCCCTGAAGTTGGGTGTGACCTTGCAGAGCTTTTCACAGATGTAGGACTGGACTACTGTCATCCGGTTGGTGGTGAGGGTTCCGGTCTTGTCGGAGCAGATGGCGGTGGCGTTGCCCATGGTCTCGCAGGCGTCCAAGTGTCGCACTAAGTTGTTGTCTTTCATCATTTTCTGGAAAAGAAGCAAGGTGTTTTAATCGTTAGGGATCTTATTAGGATATCAAACACGTTTCATTAACATGATTGATCGGACCATGGCCAATTACTGTGGTATTAAAATGCTAAGGCGTTTTAAAATAAGCTGAAACACAAAATTTTTGGAATTCTCAATTTGGAATCGAATTAAAATCTTGAACAAAATTTTATACCTACATGACTTCTCTCTCAGTATCTTACCTTGACAGAGTAAGCCAGGGACAGTGTGACAGCAAGTGGCAATCCTTCAGGTACAGCGACGACGAGTACAGTCACACCAATAATCAGATGTTTGACGAGGTTGTTAACATAGGTAGCCTTCCAGGGTCTGCCTTCGATGACGAACGTGTGAACGCAGAAGTTGATGACGAGGATGATGACCGTGAGGACGGCAATAGTGGAACCCGCGTAACCGATCTGGGAGGAGAGAATAATAGCATTAAACAAAAATATAACAAAAACAAAATACAATAAATTTCAGGTTCAATCGAATTCCTTAGAATGTCGTTAGGCCTTAAAACTGCTCCTTGTACATTTCTTCTGTATCCCCCATACAGGGGGTTGTCGGGCTAGGTTCTTGAACTCTCATTTCTTTGAACGACAAGTGGACAATAGAATAAGCTGCAGTTTGGTTAAAACTGGCACTAACTGATGATATCTTGTAAATATTCAGCTCTACACTTCGCCCGATGATTTTTTTAAAGGGTTCGGATTCAGGCCCTACATAAATGGATTGGAAAAAAAAAAAAATTGACCCACCTGTATAGCTAGTTTGGTGAGCTTGGCCTGCAGTACGGACTTCTCCTTCTTGTGACTGGACTCGGCCGGCTTGGCTTCGGTCGCCGGCACGTGGTTGTCGTCCGGCCGCACGTTGTTAGCGCCGTGGCTGTTGCCGGACGCTGGCAGGGTCATCTCTTCATCTCCTGTTAGTAGGGTAGAGTGAAGGCTTTATCATTTAACTTCATGAACGCCACAACAAAATTTCGTCACTGCATTTTCGTGCGTGCGTTACTTCACTATGGATCTGGGAAAGGCCACATCACTACGTCTAGCATCGCAGTTTGCGTCGCAGACAGCCTATTAGCGTGTTTTGTCTATTGTAATATTGACTGACAACGACGCTGATGCGATGCCCTGATCCTTATTCATTGTAAAGTAGGTAAAGCGCGATTGTCATGAAGTGACAAAATTTTGTAGCGATATGCATGTTAACTTTTATTATGGTGCTCTGTACGTTCAAAAGTAAAGCACCTTTACTTTAGTTTTTAAATAATTCATAAAGTTTAATTCAACTCTAAGTAGTTATTTAAAAAAAAAAAACTTTATTAATTTATTAATATGTTTTTTGATCTAAAAAGATACAGTACAGAAGAAAGTTTAATAACATCTATTCCTATTATCTTTGTAGAAGAAAAATAACAATAATAAATATCTCCATAATAATTCTTTACTAATTTCATTTCTAAACAGGTGCAAAAAGGTACTAAGAAGTGATTTTAGAATCCTTTAGTTTTTCATTTAGCTCTAACTACGAGAGTTTCAACAACTTATTATTTTTAAAAGAAAACACTTTAATTTAAAAAAAAAACAATACTAAAAGTTGAAGGTTATCTACAGTGAAAATCTACTGAAAGTCTACTACGATTACTATAGAAGATGGCCATGAAAGTATGTTTATTAGTTTTTATTTAAGGGTTGTAGAAGAAGGAGTTATTCACTGATTAAGTGCTACAATTATTAAGGTATGTTATTTACTGTGTAATCTACTGCAGTACTTTATCTAAAGACATACTGTAGCATGCTTATTTTAAGACGATTTTTATTCAAAATTTTATTATTTCCGAATTTTCGTTTAAGAATAAACATGCTGGGTTTTTGATAGTATGTCAACAGTACACTTAAGGACAAAATGTCGTTTTAAAACAGTTACTTTTTTTAATTTATATAAATAGTTTTTTTTATTTATTAACTAACTATAAGTAGTAAGCAGCGAAGCTACTAAGAGGCTATGCTAGTAGCATTTATTGATTTTATGAAATTTATATTTGTATCATGCAGACTTTTTTATTTACGCAATACAGTAAGAAAAATGAAATACTTACTTATTTTTCAAAATAGATAAATAAGATTCTTTCAAAAAAGTGTCTGCACAACACATCAAATATTTTTTGTTCTTTAGTGTACTCATTTTTTTTTCTTCAAAAAGCGGGGGTACAGCAAAGGATAATACTTACCGCCGATGCTCTTACGGCCGCCTTGTTGGCTGATGCTCTTCCTCTGCTTTTTAGCTTCTACAGTTCGATTCCCATCCATTCCCAAGGGTTCCAAGCATACACATTCATTGACAATAGGTATTTTTACACGATGCAAGTCAATACGACATTTACAAGATGCATTTAAATGTGTATGTTTTTTTTTTTAATTAAGTAGTTTTTTTTTTAGGTTGGGATTTTTCGTCGTCGATGGATGGAGCGTGCGGCGGGCCGGGGCGGGGCGGGGGTGGAGAAAAAAAAAGTTGGATGTCATTGAATGGGTCACACTAGTATGTTTGGTGGCACTAATACAAATTGTTCAAACATTTGCAACTTTAAAAATGTTTTGTATGCTTATAATATCGCATCGTGGCTTTTGTAGACTAGAACGTTAAATCATGCCACAAAACCGGGTATAAAGAAGTTTGCTGACTTTAGGATCTGAACTAACCCATCAAACTGAACAACTTTCCCTGAGGAACTTAGGTCGAAATATGAAAAATTACTCAAGCAGCTGACACCATTTCGTAAGGGAGGCTCAAATATTTTATTTTCATATTTCGACTGTTCCTTGGGGAAAGTTGATCAGTTTTAGGGGTAGGTTTCACATCCAAAAGTTCGGTCAGCTAATGTTTTTACACCAAGTATTGTTTCTCAAGTCACACTTGAACATGTTGGTGAGAATCGCGAATAGTACCTACACATTTTTAATGTTCATTAGCCACAAATGTTTGAACATAGCATCTAAAAATTGCATTTACAGATATGCTTTTAGGGCACATTTCAAAATGTATTTTTAAAATAAAAATATGCACAGAGATTATTTCCTTATTGAAGGTAGATAAAACAAGGAATGTCTATGGGTATTTTCTACGATGGATAACAATACAGAGGAAAATTAAAATCATTCGAACAGAAACATATTTTCCATTTTTTTTTAAACGAGAAAAATCATGCTATATTTTTTCGAACGATTTAAAAAACACCCTATATATAACCATGCCCACAGAATATTAATCAGGCTTTTAGTCAAAACACACAACATTATGACATGAAATAATCACGAACAACAATTATTAAGACTGACCATAATCTTAAAAAAGAATCTTATAGAATAAACCATCAATAAATAAAATAATCTCAATGTTTTGGCGAAAATTGGTAAATATCAAGCACAAAAAAACATATGAAAATAATTCTCACAATATTATTCACTGAATACTTTTTCAAGGGCCCGAAGTGTAATAAAAAAAAAAAAAAGCATTTACCAATTTTTTCCTCAAGAAATTCCCAATATTGGGGAAGGGATAGGTTATCATGACATGACAGGATTGAGGGTAGTTTCACTGTGGAACACTAATGTTGTATGCGTTTAAGCCGCTTGTACGTACACTGCTCATTTAGGTAAGCTAAGCGGTATTTAATTTAAACTATAACACATGGTCTTGCATGTTCTTAAAATGTTTTAAGCATAATTTTATAAGTTTGTTAGCTACATGTTCTATGTTAGTAGTTTCAGTATCCTACATTAATTTTATAATTTTTAAAACATAATGCAATGGCGGCAATTCGGGACGCTTCCTTAACTAATTTTAAGATAGCGCTGTCACTTTCTTAACTTTGACATAAGAACAAGATAGCAAGTAAACTCATGACGTTGACATTCCTAAACTGACTATCTTAGTATTAGAATGATGTCGCGAAAATCGACAGCAATATCTATTCTATCTAATCGAATGATGTTGCGAGAATCGACAGCAATGATCTATCTAGTCGAATTCCTATTTGAATGAATTTAGTTTTTAACTATTTGACGTAGATTCTTCGGCCCCAAATCTAGAAAATTCTGAAAGATCTAAGGCCCGTATTTATAATCAGCTCGCAAGAGTTACAGCGAGTTTGTGTTCGTATCAGAAACGTCATTCCAGTACAAAATCACCTGTCAAATCCACACTTAATATTGCTCTCAATCTTGAGATAGCTTTATAAATACGAGCCTAAAAATCTACTTCAAATACTTATATTCTACTAAAACTTTGCTTAACTTGTAAAAGCGTTACTATATTTATCTATTACGGCGATGTTCAGCGATTTATTAATGCTTTATAATGACACTAAATGAGCAATGTATTATGGCAGCACTAACACTGTATTTTAGTTTTTTATAGAAAGTGTTGTTTTTGATACATTTTGGTGGTATTTTTAAAAGTGTAGAAGAATGATGTGAATGTGATGTGACTTGATGATTTTGTAAGTGTTGAATCTAAAATGTTTCTAAGGTATATGAGTATTGTGTTTGTATCAAAAACAGCACCTTTCGGCATTTTTACGTGTACTTGAATCTCATGGTTTGCATACATTTAACTGGCGAATCAATGTAGGGCAAGTAAGTTGCGTATTAAAGATAACAAATTTCATACAAATTAGCAAATTATCGATAAAAAGAGTGATTTTTGGATTCCTATTTTCATAACGAACTTTTCAGAATAAACAGATCCAGATAGGCTTCAACATTATATACAGTACAACCATGAAATTCGCATACAACCACAGGAGTAAAGTCTTCGGAACGGCCCCACAGCATAACACCATATCGCAGTACCAAAACAGATACAATGTTATACAATCGAGACATTGCACTTTCCTTACTCCTGCATATTCAACCACCACCTGTACAGCACACAATCACGCCTCTATCCCTTGGGGGTAGGCGGGACACTGACCTTTCTTCATCTGCTTGATCTCCTTGTCCTGGCTCTCCACGGCGGCGCCCAGCAGAGTAAAGATGATACCGGCTTGGGAGTTCACACCGACCGCTGTTACCAACATCTTGCCTGAACCTGGAATATTGGAAGGTTGGCGTGTAAGTATTGTAAGAGAAGACAGCAATCCATCCGCGGCTCTTCTAGCCATAATCGTAGGTTTTGGGAAGGAAGTGGTGACGAGTCTTGGCCTCTTTGCCACGGTCTATCCTCGCCCCAGGTAGCAAAGTGGAGATCCTGGTGTCGGGGATGATATTCCCTTCAGAGAAGAGTGATTAACAGTACCTTCCATCATGGACTGGAAGAGATAAAAAAATATAGAATGTCCCAGCTTTTCTTTTGGATCTACTGTAAATGACAGTAAAGAGGGAGGAGTGTATTTTATTTAGCCAATAGGCTGATTATCCATCACCTCAGTAATAAACAAATCTATCTAAAAGCCCCCCCATCCGTCCCTCAAAATTTGGCATACTTAGCGAAAACGCTTTTTTTAATTAAAATTTGTTTGCAAACCCATCAAATCACCAGTTGGAGGATTGCTACCGGAGTTCGATGCCAAACAGCTGCTTTGTTCGGTCGGTACAGAGAGATGTGCCTGAAAGACTTCTAAGTAGGCTCAATCGAGTCTTGTCTTTGTCACAACTTCTCGAGACAGCCGAAAGCTAGTACATAAGATGAAACGTTGCATACCTTCCATAACGTGTGTACCGGATAGCACCATGGGATCAAAAGCTTCACCCTTCTTGACATGGTCCGACTCCCCAGTAAGCGAAGACTCGTCAACCTGAGAACAATAGATCAATATTAGTTTACTTATTTATTGGGCCTTCTTGCTATAGATTTTGGTGTTAAAACATAGAGAATTCGCTTTTGTTCCGACGTTTCTCGAATAAAAGGAGTGAGAAAATAATCGCGAGTGTTTAAAAAGTTATAGAACAACTTTGGTTATACAGATTGCCTTTAACATTTACAAACGGATAATTTTAGTCATAGTTTTCATTGCTATCATTTTAATCAAAATAACAGCTAGTCAGCAAATTTTACTACTGCAACTGCAGCATATTCTTATCTCTTCCTTGATTATATATAATAAACATAAAAATCTGTAGAGTAAATCTTATCCATTTTTAGATGCCATCATATTAATTTTACTTTCAAAATATGACTGGGTTAGTAGGTAACATTACTATCTTTATAAAAATATCAACTCAAATATTAGATTAAGAAATATGTTTTATTTACCGTAAGTAATGATAAAAATACTGCATTCATGTAATCTGATAACTGGTACATCATATTTTAATACCTACTTTAGTACCTTAAGAATAAGGTTGATTTTGCAATGATTTTGAAGACGTTTGTATGAAGGATTGTAAGTAGGCATTATAGGGTGTAAAAAAAAGTACTACGTTCCTTCAAACCACATGTTCTACTGATGATACCAAACAAATTTCCCAAACCACAAAATTTTTGGATCAAAATAAAATTTTGCCTTTTCCATACAAAACTGCAGATCCCGGAAAGCATCTTTGTATTGAAAAGGCAAATTTTTTTTCGAGCTAAAAATTTTCTGCTTTGGGAAAGTTATCTGGTATCATCAGTAAAACATGTGGTTTAAAGGAACGCAGCACTTTTTTTACACCCTGTATAGAATTGCTTCATTGTAATCTAGTGTGTATATCTGTTTGTTTGTCATATTAACAATCTCGACTTTAATGTCATTCATGGCGCAAGGCGGCGGCGTCTAGCGTGAAAAATATTTGCCTTAAAAAAAACCACTTTAATTCTATTTTTTTAAATAGGTTGTATAAAATTGTAACTATAGGTTCAATCAATGCTCCATACATGATCTAAATTGGGAAAACAACTTCAAGGTACCGAATGTCCAGAATAGACCAAATAATCAGGACACATAAAACATAACATACCTTACTAAAACCAATTTCCGACCGTCAATTTTTATCAATATTCGAAATTCGAATCAAAATCGAATCTACACTTCTCCGATAAAGTGAAAGATCAAATAAAATGTACAGCAAACACAATAAATACCGGGGCCTAGTGCGCGATAACCCAATAACCCTTTATCTATTTGATAACACCCGATAACCGATATATACGTAACTATCTATACGACAGGTGTGTACTAGTGATGGGGTAAGATTTTAAATAATATGAAAATTTGTTGATATGCCATCAATCCGAACTAAGCGCTTCTAATCATCACTAAATAGTATAAAACAAAGTCGTTTCCCGCTGTCTTTATGTATTTAAATCTTTAAAACTACGCCACGGATTTTGATGCGGTTTTTTTTAATAGATAGAGCAATTCAAGAGGAATGTTTTAAGCTACTTTTTACAGCGGGAAAATATTTAAGTCCCACGGGAAAACTCGTTTAACGAGGGTAAAACCGCGGGCGGAGAGCTAGTCTTTCATAATGCGCTCAGCTAAAGAGTGGAACTCACTACCCGCGTCTGTGCCAACACCCTCAGCTCTTCAAAGTTTAAAGTGAACAGGCATCTTCTGGGTGAGCTCGCTCCAGACTAGTTCTCATGATTGTCAAAAAAATGAGATGATTCAGCGCTTCAGAGGGTACATTTAGACGTTCATCAGCGAATAACATTTTTCCCGCTGCTACTCTGATGAAATTTTCCGTCTCTTTATTAATACGTTTTAAAAATAAAATTGCATGCATATTTATACAACAGTTATTTTTTTCGGATATCTGTTTGCATATTCGTGCATCCTTCCTATCCAGATATGGGCTGGCTGACGCACGCCAACCCGATAAGCCGCAAATACACAAATTATACTACCTGTCTTATATTTATATTGTGTTCGATAATATTTGAATATCTGTGCCTTATTTTTTGCATAAATTTTGTGGGAATTTAACTTTATTGAAGAATTGTTAACGTTCTAAAACTGTACAGTTTTTTTTTTTTAACAAAAGCTTTTAGCCACTATCTATATATACTTATAAAATCGTTTGTCCTTACTGACTGACTGACTGATTCATCAACGCAGAGCCTAAACTACTAAAGCTAAAATCGTGAAATATGGAAAGCAGGTTACTCTTATAACGTAACCTCCCACTAAGAAAGGATTTCCGGATTTTCCCTCCCTAAACGGGTAAAAAGGGGGGCTGAAGTTTGTATGAAAGTCCGTCAATTTTGAAGGTAGGATCTTCAAATTTTGTATTTAGGCTAATGATTAAAAAATAATTTATACGTGTTTCAGCATTTTTGCATTTTTTACCCCTAAGAGGGTTAAATAGGGGATGGAAGTTTGTATGGAAATTCCGTCAATTTTGATGGCAGGATCTTCCAATTTTGTTTTTGGGCTAAAGATTTAAAAATAATGAACACGTGTTTCAGCGTTTTTGTATTTTCCACCCCTAAGGGGGTTAAATAGGGGATGGAAGTTTGTATTGAAATTCCGTCAATTTTAAAGGTAGGAACAGCGCGGGAACTCAATCCCACGGGAAAACTCTTAGCTGCGGGTGAAACCGCGGGGCGGAAAGCTAGTATATTATATGTGTTTCGCACTGTCAGTCAAAACATATCCTAAACAGCTTAGAAATTTAATCTCCTAGCTATATGCCTAACCGAAAATTTCATGCCTAAAGCAATCTGTTTAAACCTCAAAAGGCTGTGGGAAAATTCCATTCATAAATTGCAATTTCCTAGTTTCCGGTATCGTAGTAATGCCTTCAGGCTTTCAGAGCGTTCGTGAATGAAATATATTAGCTTGGACGGAATTTAAAGGGGGGTCATATCATGGCTGTATTTACTGCGGCCCTTGTGGTACCAGAATGTTAGGTCAGCGGATAAGGGATTTAGAGAATATGCTATGTCATCTGTCCCGGTCGCTGTATCTGATAGTCGTTGTTACAAACCTTGTCAGAGACCTATCAGGGGGGTTTACTGTCGATAAAGTTCATCGGGTTGTTCGTTCTAGTAAAGTAAGGGTTCTAGTAATGTGTCAAATCAACCCTATATAGCAACTCGTGGAAAAACTTTGATACCGCGTTTCAGGGCTTACCTTGAGGTCATTGCTCTGCATGAGTATCCCGTCGGCCGGTAGCAAGTCTCCATACTTTAACTGGCAGACGTCGCCGACGACTATCTCACTTATAGCGACCTATTTTACCACACTTTCTTCCAGCCTATATAGCGACTAGTGAAAAAACTTTGATACCGCGTTTCAGGGCTTACCTTGAGGTCATTGCTCTGCATGAGTATCCCGTCGGCCGGTAGCAAGTCTCCATACTAATTTATCTGACAGACGTCGCCGACGACTATCTCACTTATAGCGACCTGATTTACCACACTTTCTTCCATAATATAGCAACTCGTGAAAAAACTTTGATACCGCGTTTCAGGGCTTACCTTGAGGTCATTGCTCTGCATGAGTATTCCGTCGGCCGGTAGCAAGTCTCCATACTTTATCTGACAGACGTCGCCGACGACTATCTCGCTTATAGCGACTTGTTTCACTTCGCCTCCCCGGATGACCGCGAATTTGTGCTCGCCTTCTATCCGATTTTGTAAACCTCTGTAAAAAGAAAGAAAACGTTGGATTACTTGCATTTATGAGCACAAATTATGAATCTAGTCTTTGTTATTCTAGTAATATTGAATGATGCTAATGAAATGGAATAGTTTAGTACTTTAGTGTTTTATGTTACGTTACGTTATCTGCTTGCTAAAGTATTAAAAATCAATGTATTTTTAATTTTTATTCTATTTACTGCTTAGCGTATATCTGCTCCAAAATATCAAGGTAATAAAAAAAAAATGTCATCATGGTGAAAATCCTAAATTAAATAACAATTTAAATTATTATGAACCGCATTTCAGCTTTAGTACCTAACATAACGTGGATGTAGAGACAAGATGGGAGAAAAGAAACTATTGCCACATTCTAAGTTTTATATTGCTCCCAATCCAACAGGGAAGCATGTTTCTTTTACATAACGTTCAAAATCAGTTGTACCATGGACTAACTACCCTAGAGGACTGCTAACCGCCATACTAGAGCTAGAGAGCGTACCTCGATACTCGATAAAAAGGTCAAAATGCGAGCAAACCTAGATGGCGCTGGCATATTGCTCGAAGAGTCCGTCGTTAATATAGGTCATAAAATTGAAAAAAATCAATAACAACTTGAACCAAATTATCTTTTAAGATTTTTAAAGTAGAAATACACAATGAGAAATGCTGTTTAAAACATCTGAATTAAAATACATATTATTCAGTTTACACAATATTTTGCTAATGTCAATAGATGGCACTGCTAAGTAGCGGTGTACGCAGTTTATAAGGGAGGTTATCAGTCCTCTTTGTTTTATTCGTCCATGGTTGTACGTACCTAAATTGCCTTTCTTTCGTATAATCGTTGAACGCTGTTACTATGACGACGACTATGACAGATATTAAGATCGCCAATCCCTCGATCCATTGGTAATGCCCCTCCTCTTCGTCCAAATGTGCTGGAAATTGGAAATTATATGTTAATTATTATGTAGAAAGGTGAAATGTAAGCAAGCCTTGTCTGGGGTTGTAGGAGCTAAATAAAATAAAAATGTACAGGGTGTCAAAAAAAGTACTACGTTCCTTTAAACCACATGTTCTACTGATGATACCAAACAACTGTCCCAAAGAAGAAAAATTTTAACTCAAAAAAAATTTTGCCTTTTCCATACAAAGATGCTCTCCGGGATTTGCAGTTTTGTATGGACAAGGCAAAATTTTATTTCGAGCTAAAAATGTTGTGCTTTGGGGGAGTTGTTTGGTATCATCAGTAGAACATGTGGTTTAAAGGAACTTAGTAATATTTTTTACACCCTGTAGATTGGGATAATAGCCAATAAGATACTACTAATATCTAATTTAGTGTATTATAGTAATATTTTTTACACCCTGTAGATTGGGATAATAGCCAATAAGATACTACTAATATCTAAGTTAGTGTATTATAGTTTTTGTATGTGCTCTTATATTTAGCAAGACTTTAAATAGTTAGATATTTCACTAATTAATTTTTTATGCTCTAGATCTAAAGGGCGGTTTAGATTATTCAAGCTGTAAGTATAGTGCATAAGTACAGTTGGTAAGTTGAATCGTGTAAACGTCAACTTGAAAGCCAACTTACCAACTTGAATACAAGTAGGCACTAGGAACTATGGACTGTTCTATAAGGAAACCACCCATAAAACAGTATATTGCTATTTATATCATACAATTTTAAAAAACTAGTTCTGTATCCATCAATCAAGTGATATAAATAAAGTTAGTAATTATCTTTCAAATAAATCTAATCTAACTGATATTGTTATCACGAATTTTGATTTCCATTTACATAATATATAGTACAAGTAAAATACGGCTCTAATCAAAATATGAATTTGCGTCTTTCTCTATCAGTTCTTACTTACACGTCATTATTCATCGCTTCTGATATAACTACTCGTATCATTATCAGTGTATAAGGAATGCTCTTTTTTATTAATACTCGTATTTCATTCGATATATACGATGTATTTCTTTTTGGTTTCCCATTTGGGCCCTCTGAATGCAAAAGGTACCTAATGCTGTCAATTCTCAAGAAATCATACTAATTCTAATTCTTAGATAGCGCTGTCAATTTCTCAACTTTGACATAAGAACAAGAGAGCAAATAAACACATGACTTTGACATTCCTAATCTGACGAAGAAGAGCATAGAGCATTTTAAGTCATATAAGCAGTCTTGCCTACGTCAGATTAGGAATGTCAATGTTATGTGTTTATTTGCCATCTTGTTCGTACGTCAAAGTTATGAAAGTGACATATGGCGATATCTAAGAATTAGAATTAGAATGATATTGCGAGAATCGACAGAAATATCATTACATAAGAGTATGAATATCGCCCGCAATCTACTTAGTTCGAATCTTATTCTAAACTACGGCGTCCAAGGCGTGTAGTTATTATATATTCTTATGACTACGGTATGATTTTTAACCTTTGCTTCTCTTATATCGAAATACCCTACGACATACCACACCTACGATCTATAGTTATACACCTGCCGATGTATAAAGCTCATATTCACTGACATTAATTCAATGACCGTCCATATAGAACTAATGGGACTGTGCCTGTCTCTTTCCCACATTAATGCTGCCAATTTGATTGAGCGAAATGGCACGCAAT
>JARACY010000779.1:0-76308 GCA_029255725.1 Scrobipalpa atriplicella | reverse complement strand
CAGAAAAAATATAGAAAATAAATTAGACGAACCAAAAAACAAAGATAAAAGCAATGAGCCAAGTACATCATCTAACAGTAACTTTCAGATCGAGAAAAACATCACGAAAAAAAAATGTAACGCCTGACGGTCTCACAATAGAAATATTGTTAAAATAGAATTATTTCCAATAAAATATATATTAATTTAATTATTTGTTTTCATTTGCAAAAATATCTTCGTAGCAACCTTCGTAAACTATCGCGCGTGAACCTGTCAGCGATTGCTCTGCGACCTCAACTCGAACCTAACTTCAAGACAAGGACTGAGACATTTTGATCGTCAGCTGAGAGGACGTACTATTTCTACACTAAAAATAGTATATAAAATTCTAGCTTTATTTAAGGTAAAAAATAACTTCTGGTGATAACCCCAAACTTGGGGTTCACTTCACTCCTACCATCGCCTATCTACCAGGCGAGTCTTCTTACGACGCTCGACGCGCTGAACGTCGAACACTTCTCTGGTCAAATTGACCGGCCCTACTGGTGCAAGATTTCTTCGTGTTTTCTACGACATCGGGACTCTGCGGCGTCGGTTACAACCTACCTACCGCTCGCCACGCTTCAACAGATCTGACCCTATCGTTACGGTCAGGCTGACCGGTCTACGTGTCGTCTTCGATTGCGAGATAAGTGGACTATTTTCTAAAGACTTTAAAAGTGAATCCGAAATAGTTTAACGCGAACCACACCCTAGCTCGTTTTAAATCTACCCTCTCAAAAATTGTTCATTTTTTTTAAATAAATATTTGTTAAACTTTCTTACTCTTTTCTTTTACTATCCTATTTCTCTTTATTTGTCACCTACCGTGACAAATTGGCGCCCACCTCGGTTTAAGCTTTCGGATTCGCTTTTATTGTTTTCTTTGCTTTCTTAGTTTTTATTTCACTCCCAGTCCAGCATGGAAGTAATCTTACAAAAATAAGAAAATATTTACCAACTACACCAACATCAAAGAAACTAAGAAAGCAAAGAAAACAATAAAAGCGAATCCGAAAGCTTAAACCGAGGTGGGCGCCAATTTGTCACGGTAGGTGACAAATAAAGAGAAATAGGATAGTAAAAGAAAAGAGTAAGAAAGTTTAACAAATATTTATTTAAAAAAATGAACAATTTTTGAGAGGGTAGATTTAAAACGAGCTAGGGTGTGGTTCGCGTTAAACTATTTCGGATTCACTTTTAAAGTCTTTAGAAAATAGTCCACTTATCTCGCAATCGAAGACGACACGTAGACCGGTCAGCCTGACCGTAACGATAGGGTCAGATCTGTTGAAGCGTGGCGAGCGGTAGGTAGGTTGTAACCGACGCCGCAGAGTCCCGATGTCGTAGAAAACACGAAGAAATCTTGCACCAGTAGGGCCGGTCAATTTGACCAGAGAAGTGTTCGACGTTCAGCGCGTCGAGCGTCGTAAGAAGACTCGCCTGGTAGATAGGCGATGGTAGGAGTGAAGTGAACCCCAAGTTTGGGGTTATCACCAGAAGTTATTTTTTACCTTAAATAAAGCTAGAATTTTATATACTATTTTTAGTGTAGAAATAGTACGTCCTCTCAGCTGACGATCAAAATGTCTCAGTCCTTGTCTTGAAGTTAGGTTCGAGTTGAGGTCGCAGAGCAATCGCTGACAGGTTCACGCGCGATAGTTTACGAAGGTTGCTACGAAGATATTTTTGCAAATGAAAACAAATAATTAAATTAATATATATTTTATTGGAAATAATTCTATTTTAACAATATTTCTATTGTGAGACCGTCAGGCGTTACATTTTTTTTTCGTGATGTTTTTCTCGATCTGAAAGTTACTGTTAGATGATGTACTTGGCTCATTGCTTTTATCTTTGTTTTTTGGTTCGTCTAATTTATTTTCTCTATTTTTTCTGAATTAGGCACATCAATTCTAAAAAAATATAGAAAATCTATTGTCATTTTCCTATCATCATTTTGTTTTCTTTCTATGTCATTGCTTGCTGCATCGTCTACTTCATTTTCTTTTGAATCTATTGTAATTGTATCAATATTGTATACTTCTTTGTTTGTTTCATTAGGCTCAAAATATTTTTTTGATTCTATTACACAATTTTTATAACCTTTATGTTCGTATTTGATTTTTTTACCTGTTTTTATATTTTCTTCATTCATGTCGCTTTCTTCTGAGTGTACTTTATTCACTTCGACAATGTCTTATCCTTTCTCTACTTCTAGACCTTTTTGTTCTGAATTATTTTCTCTAATTGGATTTTCTTCGACGATGTCACTTTCCTTTTCCACTTCTTGATCTCTTTCTTGTTTTTACTTTCCTATAATTAGATTTTCTTCGACGGTGTCACTTTTCTTTTCCACTTCTTGATCTTTTTCTTGTTTTTCCTTTTCTATAATTGGATTTTCTTCGACGGTGTCACTTTCCTATTCTGCTTCTTGATCTTTTTCTTGCTTTTTCGTTTCTGTAACTGGATTTTCTTTATGATTGGTATCGTCGTTACTCTCATTAGACATATCTTCATCACTTGTTTCGTAATCATTTGCATTTTCTGCCTTTGAAAGTTTTGCACGTTTCCTTGACGTCGAAGCTCGTTGATTCTTTGCCATTTTTCTCTTTTTTGAGTTCTTTAGGATATTTTTGAAAAAGCTTTCATTCTCATTAATTGTGTATGTTTTATCCCAAGAATAAACCATCTCCCAAAAAAAAGATAGGATGTGTTTGAAACTTTTCCAGGCAATTTTAGTGTCACTTCCACGACTACCTCCACTCCAAGTACATTGGCATAGAAAGTCTCGCGAAAATAAAAATTCATATACAACAAGAACCTGAAGAATACAAATTGTGCATGAGAATGACGCCTGAGATGATGGAAACTCTTCTACGCTTAATTACTCCTGATATACAAAAATCGGATACGATGATGAGTGATGCTATTCCAGCTTTAGTAAAATTGGAATTGACTCTCACATATCTAATTTGCGGTTGCAGCTTCCGATTTTTACAACGAAGCTTCAGAGTTTCAATGCCGGCTATGTCAGTTTTCATCCCAGAAGTATGTGATGCAATTTGCAAGAGATTGAAAGACCAAACACAGGTATGTAGTATTAATTAACTTTTTATTTCAATTATTACAAAAATAGTTACAAAAAATGCTGCAGGTAACAGATAACACAAGATTATGCGTTTCTAAAAGCAGAGTTTAAAATATTTATGTTTGATACAGTTATCTGTCTTCATCAGACTGATTCATTACTACCGCATCTGCGTCACAAATCAAACTTTCGTAGAATGGATGATAGTTGCGTGGTATATCGTTATTTCTACATAGGCTCATTAAATCTGAATGCAAGGCTTTGGAAACAGGAATAGGTTTAAGCCCTTTGTAGTTCAGGAATAATTTGAGATACCCCTGGAGAAACAGAAACATGTGGGGCTAATTCACCCCGACCGCGACCCCTTCTACCGCGTCTTCTTGGCCTGATATTTGTCAGTTCAGTGTTTAACTTCAAATAGCCTTCATCAAAATCATACTTAAAAAGCAACTTATTTGGATGGGTGTAAGAGGCACTTACTTCCATAATCTGAGTCCATGATACTTTATCACCATTTGTGGCATGCGTACAATTTTTTCCTTCAATCAGTTGTTTTATGTTAACAAAATCACCCTGTTCCATTTCTTTGACTATGTATTTTTCCCCTGTGACTTTTGCATTAATTGCTAATGCATACATATTAGTATCATTTGCTGTATAGCCAGTCCCCAGCAAGCTGGATAATACCGGGGGTGCAGGTTTTGTTCAGGTGGGACACGCTCCGGAACAGGAAAGGATATCACCGAGCCGCAGCAGGCTGATAAGAATCCTGACCGGCTGTGCAGCCTAATTAGCCAGTATAGGAAAGTTAGGATAAACAAGTGGTGGCGAGGCCGCGGCGGCGCGCTCACCCACGCGACTGTTCCCACTGTCGTCGCCTGGCATTTTTGTGACGTGGCCGAACCGCTCAGGCACGGAAGGTCCAATTACCGGAATGTCCACTAGGGGCATATTAGTCCATTTCCCGGAAAGTCTATTTCTCGGGAAGACCATTTCATCGAACGTCCATTTCTTTAAATGTCCATTTCCCTGAAGGTCCAATTACCAGAATGTCAATTTTCTCTGATGTCCCTGTTGGAATATAACAAAAATAAATGTGTCCCACTTCAACCTATACTGAAACAGTATTTCTTTTTTACACAAGTTACTAATACAATATTCCTTTGTTCATATAGCTACTTAATTCATTGGTACAAGTTCTCCTCACTTTATTACGAAACGCGCGCTGCTGTAGGTTACACGCACCTATCCTAAATCATTTACCAGAAAATAAATAATATTTTATAAACTTTAAAGTGAGTTTCTAATCTCTGAGTTTCCCACATAACCTAATAGGTTATGGGCCCAGAGAGAAACTAAGTAAACTTTTAAAATAAAACTAGTGTAAATAAAATAAAATCTTTTTGACTTTCAACAATATGTTTTAAGGCCGAATTGGAAGAGAACTGGCGAAACTTCAGGTATTTCTGTTCACTAAAACTTTGACGTGAAGTAACTCCAAGCATCAAAAAAAAAATTTGTAGTTTGATCGGTTCCTTTACAAGGTGCCTGCCTTCTTCAAATTAAAAAGATAATAATTTACATAACAAAAAAAAAAAATGAAAATTATTTAAAAAAATATTATTTTTTTCCCAAAACTCTGTGAATATGAATTTAGGGGAAAATATTTTTACGTGAACATATTTATTTTGGGATCCCGAAGGTGCCCGCCTTCTTCATTTTTGATACAAAATAATAATAATAAAGATAAATAGTTTTAATTACAAACGCCTAGCAAATATTGCATATTGCAGATTCAAATATTTGCCGTCACAAATCCACAGGCGCTTCGATATGGTGACATGACAGATTAGTCGACCGGTTATGTCTGTCTGTCAAGGAGGATTACAAATATCTACGTTGTGTCTAAAACCTATTATTGTACAAAAAATGATGACGACAACAATATTGATGAAAACTTGTTTTCTAACAGCATCTGGCTCAGAATCAAATTAATAATTAGTCAACTGGCAGCTCATTCTCGAAGCCTTATCATTGACGTTGACAGTAATTCTGTGGAAAGATACCATAGTATTGTAGCTTTTGTAGGTGGCAAAAGAATAAACTTCAGCCAAAAATATCAATATAAGCTGCGTTGCACTGCTGCCGCAATATTTTTCAACACACGAAAACCTTTATCAATTCTTCACAAATCAATCGTAGGTCAAAGTCCACAAAATACTATTAAAAAATATGAAGAATGGAAAGCTAAATTGAGGTCTGCCAAAAATTACATAAAAAAGAAGATAAGATTTGAAAAACAAGATTCCAGAAATTATGGCGAAGATTGCAGTAAACCACATATAGATGAAGAGATGATGTTAAAGTCAAAAGAATCATTTTTGCAAAATTTGCAGAAGAGTCCCGAAGAAAGAGAAAGAATAGCTCGGGATACAGTTCTACAAAGTGGATGTAGTGAGTGGCTAGAATTGCGCCGCAATATTTAAACCGCCGCTAATTTTGGCCGCGTTATAAAACGACGCTTAGACACAAGTTGTCAAAATATTGTAAAGGACATATTATACAAAAAATCAATCGAACATGTCCAATCCATTAAACATGGAAAGGATAATGAGAAGTTAGCACTGGAGCAATTGTCAGCACAAGAAAATGTTAAAATATTATCATGCGGATTATATATTGATCCAGTTGAGCCATATTTTGGAGCATCTCCGGATGGAATAACTGAAGAAGGAATTTTGGTCGAAATAAAATGCCCTAAAACCTCGTTTAATATCGGTTTAGAGGCAGCGATCTAAACTTATAAAATCGTTTGTCCTTACTGACTGACTGACTGACTGACTGACTGATTCATCAACGCAGAGCCTAAACTACTAAAGCTAGAATCATTAAACTTAGAGAGCAAGTTCCTCTTATAACGTAACCTCCCACTAAGAAAGGATTTCCGGATTTTCCCTCCCTAAACGGGTAAAAAGGGGGGTTGATGTTTGTATGAAAGTCCGTCAATTTTGAAGGTAGGATCTTCAAATTTTGTATTTAGGCTAATGATTAAAAAATAATTTATACGTGTTTCAGCATTTTTGCATTTTTTACCCCTAAGAGGGTTAAATAGGGGATGGAAGTTTGTATGGAAATTCCGTCAATTTTGATGGCAGGATCTTCCAATTTCCATTTCTTTATGTAAGTTTCTTTTAGTTTCAGTTTCTTTTTTTTCTTATTTTATTTATTTAACCTGAGTGCACCCGCATCAATCCCTCTCTGTTATCCCTATGGTTGGCCGGTAGAGAATGCCGCGTGGCATTAGGCCCGCCTTTTGTACATTGTGCAATAAAGTTTTATAAATAAATAAATAAAATAAATAAATTTTGTTTTTGGGCTAAAGATTTAAAAATAATGAACACGTGTTTCAGCGTTTTTGTATTTTCCACCCCTAAGGGGGTTAAATAGGGGATGGAAGTTTGTATTGAAATTCCGTCAATTTTAAAGGTAGGAACAGCGCGGGAACTCAATCCCACGGGAAAACTCTTAGCTGCGGGTGAAACCGCGGGGCGGAAAGCTAGTAGATAATAAAAAAATACCATTTTATAAAAAAAATCGCGATGGAATTTTGGAAATAAACAAAGAACATTATTGGTATTACCAAGTCCAAGGACAGCTTCATGTTACAAGAAGAGAAAAATGTCTTTTTGCGATTTGGTCCGGCGAAAATTTTCCAGTTAAGACGGAAATTATTGAAAGGGATGACTATTTTTGGTCTACCAAAATGGAGAAGAAATTAAAAGATTTTTATTTAGACTGTTTGCTCCCTGAGCTAATAGATCCTCGGTTCCCAAGAAAAATGCCTATTAGAGACCCAAAATATATAATGGACGCAATTAAAATGAAAAATAAAAAACAAGAAAGGAAACGAAAAGCAGAGCCTTTAACTGATTTACAAAATAAGAAAAAGAAATCATAATTAAATACCACAAAATATTAAAACAACTTATTGTTTTATAAGATATTGTTTTAAAGTTATCATAAGAATAAAAAAAAAACTTTTATTAATTTACACTTTTATGAATAAAACATACCTAGCAAAAAAAAATACCTAGCCTCCACTGGCCTACCTCGCCGCCACCTAGTCCCCACCACACCCCTACCTCTCGCCCCCACCTTGACTGACACCACTCGCAGCACAAAATGCATTTTTTTTACTTACACTCCGAGTGCATACCAAAATTTTATTAAACAGGAGCATCTCATTGTAGCTTATAAAAAATTAATATGCTCTACAAAAATAATTACAGCCATCCAGAATGACATTCACTGCGGATTGATTTTAAGTAACACCCATTAAAAAGTAAGCAATGCTCTCTCTGTGTTATTCATTACTCTGCATACCGTGCTAGCGCACTCGTTCGAGCTAACGCATGGCGTGTCCCATAGATGGCGCGCGGTTTGCCGCGAAACGAGCAAGGTCATTCGCTTCGTATTAAGCCTTAAGAGGCTACCCTGGGCCAAGTGGCGGCCTCATCAGTCAAAAAATCATAATCCACTGAAAACACAATCAATCGAAAATCCGGTACGGCGAATTGAAGTTAAAGCAAAGAAGATAATTTAGAACATCATAAACTTGAAATTCATAGTTCCTGGTAGTAACAGAAAGAAAATTTGCGAAAAACGGCCACTTTTAGCACTTTTGCTATCTGTAACTGCTGTAAACACTGAATCATAAGTTTATGATGTTCTAAATTATCTTCTTTGCTTTAACTTCAATTCACCGTACCGGATTTTCGATTGATTGTGTTTTCAGTGGATTATGATTTTTTGACTGATGAGGCCGCCACTTGGCTCAGGGTAGCCTCTTAAGTTAGTTTAAAATTGAATATTAAACCATACGATGGGGACAAATATAGTGTGTGGAAACTGAGAATTAGGAACTTATTAAATGAACTTGACGTGTTAAAAGTGATTGACGAAGATCCACCTTCGGAGCCCGATATTAAATGGCTTCGAAAGGAACGCATCGCAAAGAATACCATTGTCGAATATCTTGCGGATGCTCTACTTGGGCTGATAACAGAGGGTAATTCAGCACAAGAAATATTTGCGAAACTGGATTCAGTTTATGCTAGAAAAAGCATCGCAACTCAGCTTTCATTGCGAAAAAGATTGCTAAGTTTAAAATTGGAAGGAGAGACACAACTTATCAAGCACTTCCAAAACTTCGAAGACTTGATATGTGAGCTGATTGCCGCAGGTGCAAAACTCGAGGAAGCTGACAAGGTATGTCATTTATTTATGACATTACCCAAGGCATACAATGGCGTTATCACAGCAATTGAGACCTTAGCTGAAGATGACTTAATGCTGTCTTTCACAAAGACAAGATTACTGGATCACGAGGTTAAATTGATGAATGAAAGACGTGATACAAGTATAAAAGTTTTACAGGCTGAGAGAAGACACAACCACTTAATTAAAGCCTAGCAAAAACTTTACGACTTTACAAAAATATCGACCCACTTATAAGAAAAAGCTACGAGCTCTTAAGTGTCACATCTGTAGTTGCAAAGGACACCTCAAGAGAAATTGTTTCTTCAAAAACCAAGCCATGAATAGAACAATAAAAACCGTAAATATTTGCAACGATAACGATACAAAAGTATCAGGATTTGCATTTTTGGCGGGAGGTAACATCGAGCGCGAAGAAGGCCAAAATTTCATAACTTTTGTATTGGACTCTGGAGCCTCTGATCATCTGATAAACAGAGAGGATTTGGCAGAAAATTTTCAGGAATTAGAAGTACCCATACAAATATCAGTTGCCAAGACTGGAACCTACTTACATAACCGCAACTAAGGCTTGTATTTATAAAAGTCACTCAAATTTGATACTAGTTTTATGTACAGTTTTAAGTCATCTTTCTTACTCAGTCTAATTTTTAGTTCCTACTTATGTACGCTATCATGACTCCTATCATGACTCAGACTTCAGCCGAGTCGCTCCTAATTTATAAACATAATAATTCAAATTTAGAACGCGGACGCGCACTCGCTAATCACGATTAAGTTAATTTTGGTCTGGAGGTGACTTAAGTGCGTATCAGCCATATATTTTGCGAAATTTTGCGCCATTTTGATTTATTTCAGGCTTCACACTAGTTTTGCTTACAGGGTTTATAGACAAATCCCGCACAGCAAACTAATAATAACGACTTTATTATCATTTAGATTCTTTTGTCGAGAGAATTTTAAGTCGATCCACCCGATAAACCCTGGTATCAGTGTTTAAACCACCTAATAGCACAACCTATTAAGCCTCTGACATTGCTAGTGTAACGAACACTATCCTTATCCAAGACAGCGACCGGGACCGACGGCTTAACGTGCCCTCCAATCCAAAGCACGGATTTTTTTATCTTCCTAAGTATATTATACAATCTAGAAGGTGATTCAGCCTGCATTGTCCTAGCCAAGCTGGGCAAAATCTTACAAAGTGATACATTGAAAAATATCAACTTTGTATCCCCCCCTGGGAATTGATCCCAGGACCACTAGACCATGGGACATTTAATATTTTTTTTCTACTATCAGAATAACAAATTTGGCCCCCCAAAATTGACTCGAGTCAGCTCGAGCTGCTGACATTGTTTATAGGGGAGGGCCACTTGTTTTTCACATTCGACCTATGGTCCTTGGGGAAAATTGTTTAGTATCATGGGCAGAATCACACCCTCAAATATGGTCAGCTATTTTTTAACACCCTGTATACTACTACCTACTTTATTGCACAAAAGAAATTAAAAAACATCATACAAAATAACACAGTATAGCAATTAAAGTTTTATTCATTCTCTACTTATTTTATAATAAACATAACATTATTTTATTTTTATAAATAAAAATCTTTTTCCATAATAAAGATGAATATTTTGATATATTTCACATTTATTGTGTAAGTTTTAATAAGCCTGTCTTGTAATTTGTAGTTCTTGTTGAGACTGCTGCGGTGCACGCAGACGGGTGATGAGCTCCTGGTGTTTGAACTATTTCACACAATTTCCAGTGGTGGAGCACTGGGTTCACTGGAGCTCCGGCAGCGTCACATCCTTAAATTCTTCAATTATAATCTGAAAAGCAGAAAAATATTATATTCTATCTACCAAGCTAGAGTAGGTATGATTTTCGTCAAACGTGCTACAAGGTCCAAAGAACAATATAACAGATGGTTGTGTTGCACTTTTAGCACCCCGGCCCGGGGTCACATGTAGAGTATTTAGGGTAATTCAGAGGCTTAATGTGCTACCCAACACACATAATCCTTTTTCTTGACTGACAATCAAGGGATTCATACTTGATTGTCCTGACTAAAGTGGGGAAAATTTCACAAAGTGGTACACTATCTTTGTGTGCCCTGTGGGAATCAAACCCAACAAGCTACACAGGTTGGGTGAAATAGTTCCAACACCAGGAGCTCATCACCCGTCTGCGTGCACCGCTGCTGACCAACAACAAGTTAGTAGGTACTTGGGTATAAAACACATTGATCACGCCACTAAAGCACACAGGCAGGGCGGTTATAATTTTATTTTATCCACATGTGCACCATATGAACCAAAAGTGTTTTGTAAGTGAGTTTGTTTGTCAATATTTTTATAGAGGATCATGATTTTTGAGAGGAAGTGTATAGTTAGAGAGAAGCCTTTACACTTACCTCGGGTCTAATCACTTTGTTTGTTGTTCAAAATGTTTGAAAGCTTACAGAAGATAACAACAAAAAATAACAAGGCTGGAAATGTTAAAACTTCTCTATTTCGTCCGCCTTGTTTTGATGGAGTTGTCCAATCCTGCGAGGCTGGCTCTTTTGCAATTATTTGCAGAAGAATCTACAGATTCATCCATTTCATTTTTAATGACTAATAAGTTGAACCAAGACGTTATCGAGAATTTATTTGCACGCTTTCGTCAAAAAGGAGGTGCCAACAGGAACCCAACTGCAAAGTTACTGAGAAATATTTTTCGAAGCAACTTGGTTAACACGTTGATAAGATTGCCTACATCAAAGAATTGTGCAGATGAAGATGGTGAATACATTGAATTAGAAACTGAAACACCTTTACGTTGGTCCATTAAAAAGTCCCTCATCTTAATAGTAGGTAAGACAATTTAATATAGTAGATGCAACTAGGTCATATAGTAGGGCTAACTTACTCATAATAACTGCAACATACCTGTGTACTTAGTTATTACAACACATATTGAAGTAGATGCAACTAGTCATATAGTAGGGCTAACTTACACATAATAGCAGAAAAATACCCGTGTAGTTGATACAACAAATATTATGCTAGATACTACTTGTCATTTAGTAGGCGTAACTTACATATATAATAATTACAACGTATCCGAGTTGTAGAAATAACAATTATTTTAGTAGATTCAACTACTAGTCAATAGTGGAGCTAACTTGCTTACAACAAATGTTTTAGTAAAAAAACACTAAATAAAATAATACACACTACACAACACATAGTTATTTTTACGAAAAGCATAGTAATTGCTACAATACGATCTTGTAGAACCTAATGACTGGACAATGGTCGAAGACTGCAGAGAGAAATCGACTAGAGAATACCTTTACAGTGACCTACCACATGTTCAAAAAAGATATTGAAGTCAGCCCGATTAAGTCTAGCTTTTCGTCGTACAGAAGGGTATTCAAGTTCAAAAACTTGTCATTCCACCGTCCAAAAAAGGACCAGTGCAGTTTATGCATGACGTACCATAAAGGTTCTGCGGAAGAGAAAGCAATGGTTTCTGATAGATATAATATACATAAAAGCGAGACGGGTTATTTTTGAACAGACAAAAATGAATGCAAAGCAGAATCTCAACGAGACCCAACTAAAACACAATCTGCATCTTTTGATTTGCAACAAGTCATCAGTTTGCCTATTAGCAACGAGAGCGAGTGTTTGCGTTGATTCATTTCCGTACCTCCTAGGTACTCCACATTAATAGTAATTGCTGTATTTTATAAGTTCATTGCGAGCTTTTAAAATGAGATATACGAAGTGCTGTGTGCCAGGTTAATGAAATCGGCACGTGAAACGCTTGCGCCATTTAATGTTACATTTTTAAGTTACGACTATTTTGAAAGTTTCACTGACTGGAAATATTCAAGCGTGCGACCAGGTAATAAATCGGGAGATCCATGTGTAAACGATATGTGTGCTTTTCAGTACGAGCCTAATGGTATAATAAATTATAAATTAGGGCACTCCAATCCATGGACAGCACTCCCAGGACGCCCAAAGACTGGGAACTTGCCACTCACGCCCCACCCGCGTCTATACACCCAACCTTTACAAATAGAACTGTCAAAATTCATTCATTTACAGGAGCTTAAAAGTCTGTTGCCTTCTGACCATCAGCCATTTTTTTGGTAGCAACCCCACGGGAATGCACCGGGCACGTATAGGTGACCCGAAAGAAAGTTAAATTTCTACGAAAACGGGGTTTACCTTATCGACTCGAGTTAGGTGTCGGGCGAGGGCAAGAGGCTTTTTAAAAAGACGTGTTTACCGCTTGGAGGGCGGTTGTAGACTGATTCTTTATTGTGACAAATCCTTATATCTAAATTATCGGCTAAGGTTACAATAGAGCATTAAGCTCGTGGACGTGTCTTCCTACCAGGAAGTGATAAGGAAGACATAATGGTTTCCTTTATGGAACGTGTGGTTACAAGGACATAACTCCTCCCCCCTTAAGAGTGAGGCGCGCCGTTGGTTGCAGTGGTTGATGACGGGCTTCTTCATCAGCCTGCTGTTTTACCGGAGGATGCGCCGATTTAGGTTTCCACCAGAACTTGTATGCTATTGTTCCGAGTGCTGCTACCACCATTTTTACTGATCGTGCCGTAATTGGGTTAAGTCTATCCAAGAACGTCTCGAGGGCCATCTGCTCATAAAAGATGCGTTTTGTGGGTGCTATTGTGATTAAAGTGCTCATTAGAGTTCTGATTCTTTCCGCGAATTTGTCAAGTGTATTATTATCCCTAGGCATCAACTCTTGTACTAATTGGATTTCTGTTCTGAATTCGCCGAATTTCGATTGTAAGATTTTTTTAATATCTTCCCATTTATTAGCACCGGGGCTTTCGGAGAGAGCCTCGATAGCTCTTCCCGATAGTTTATTCCTGACTATACAAGCGATGCTTGTGTCGTCTTTATTATCTAATAATTTTAGGGCGTTTTCTACGCCTTCGATGTAAAATGCTAGGGTTCTTTTGTTCCCGTCATAGTTTAGTCATAGTAGATTCTAATGCAAAAACTTAGTTACAAACAACCACGATAATGTGACACTTCCTACACACTGAAATACTTAAGTATGCTATATAGAAGGTGCAATTTTAGGATAGGTACAGTGGAAATCTCGGGGATAACAGAGTTTTATGCTTACCCCACGAGCATGTTCTTGCTGGACCTTCCGAGCGATGGGTGAGTCTACTGCACTGGATTTGCTGCCTGCTGATGCCGCTGCTGCTAGCCCGATAGGTTCTTTTCTCGCGTCGTGAACACGGAGGAAAGGATTTTACTTAACGCCGTTTACTTAACACGAGTTGCCGTCTGCGCCAGTTAGGAGTCGGGCGAGGGCAAGAGGCTTTTTAAAAAGACGTGTTTACCGCTTGGAGGGCGGTTGTAGACTGATTCTGATTCCTTATTGTGACAAATCCTTATATCTAAATTATCGGCTAAGGTTACAATAGAGCATTAAGCTCGTGGAGGTAAATTCTAGATAGAGTGGATGATACATGAAAGTCATTATAACGTTTAGGTTGCTGTATTGAACGACGAAGTCCGGAATATATATTTGATGAGTTTCCATATGTATGAGTGTTTGGCTCATTCAATTTTATTTCCGGCAAGAATTGGAAAGAGTCACAGAACGTGCGACATAAGGTGCAAATATAATTATTAGCATTCTCAATTTTTTTTTCCTTAATGCATTTAGAATGATGTATCCTTTTACATTTTGTACACGACAGCATTTCAGTATTTCTTTCTTTATCATTAAAGCAAAAAATGCAAAATTTCTTTACATCATCGCTGCTGTTTACAAGCATTTGTTTAAAAGACTTTCTCAGTTCTGCGCAATTTATCTCTTCTGTTAAGCTTTCATTTTACAAAATTTATTTAAATATATTCCACAGTTGTAACCATCTTTTTGAATCACATGTTCTGGGTATATCACTTTAAAGCTATCAATGTTATGTCCTCACTTTTTGAAAAACTTTTTTGCTTTTTGGACAAATTTCTGTGCCTTCCCCAAGTTTTCCTTTTCTCCTAATGGATCATTATAAGAAATTAATTCTTTTTGTGGTGTGAAGTTTAAAATCATCAATGTATAATGTTGATTCATACATATTGGAATAACTTCTAGTGGTTTTGCTTTCATTTCTTTAATTTTTTTGATAAATTGCAGGGAAGGATGTTCGAGAAATTCTGGTGTCCATTGATTTTTTTCGAAAATATATTCACATATATTTGTAGATATGAATTTGCATTTGTTGCCATTGTTTTTGTTTATAATATACATAAGGTGTTCAACCACCGAATTGTCCAAATATTTATTGCCATCTAGTGTTAAGAAATCTTCTAACAAAATTTGTTTTACACTGAAATCGATTTCATTTTGAAGTATATATAATATGACTGTCCACAGTCTCGGTAGTATGCGGGATCTTCTATCAAACCATTAGGCAATAGTTTAACGGTTTGAATTTATTTGGCTCGCCCGCGGTCATTAACTCAGTTTTATTTCCTTCACTAGCAGGTATTAACCCAGTTTTATTTGCCTCGACATCAGGCATTGACTCAGCTTTAACTATGTTTGAACCAATGCCAAAAGTTTTAACTTTTATGCTACGTAATGCTTTTCCCTCAAAATGGGAATAAGTCGGTTTTGGCTTTCTTTTCCAGGTTTCTCTGGCATCTTGTTCACTTGGCACTTGTTTCTGGGATCAGTTTTTGTAAGTCGGTTCTTTTTATTTTTAAATGGCTTTCTTTCCAGATTGAAAGTACATCTTCGCGTAAAAATCTAAGAAGATGAGTATATTTTAAATTACGGCGATTTTGTAACACTGTTCTTTTCAACTGCCCAAAATAATTCTCAACAGCTGCATTGCTATGCCTTTCTTGTGTCAACAGTTTTGACCATAACGGTACATATGGTAAATATTTTTTCATAATCAAATCAAAGAGCTCTGGGTTATAATAATCATTTTCTGCGCATACAGTGTCAGTCTGAATCTGAACCACTTTTGTGTCCGAGATTATAACGTGAAAATCTTTTGAAAAATTGACTTTTTCTATAAAGAGCATCATCCACTACATCATTATTAATATTTACTTTTTCTTCTTGAAATGAGTTATTAGTCCATATTTCATTATCTTTATTTTCATTACACAATTTTTGTATGTTATCATGGGCTTCAATAACACTTTTGTTTTTTTTCTTTGATTTAAGTAATTGATTTAAATTTGCCACTATTAGGTCAAATTTTTGGATTATATCGAAATTTACCATAGCAGCCAAGACATCTTTCATAAACGCTTTTTCTTTATAACCAAAATTATCGAAGTCCTTACACACCATTTTCATAAAATGTGCACAGCATAAGCAAATAGGTGTCAATGGTTCTTGTTCTTTTTGTTGGTTCGTGCAGATTATAGCATACACTTTGTGTAGGTACTGTTCTAACGATAGCCCATTAAAAGCCCTTGCAATCGCATGAAGATTAGTGAATGCAAAGTCACTAACCACAGCTGAAAATGCAGGCCAAATGTGTGTTTGGGCTTCAAGATCTACCCTGTAATCCATTAAAATTCGATTAATAGCCTTGGACGTGTGAGTCCCTGATATCATAGTGAACAATGGAAATACACGTCCAGTGATAGGCATTATAACAACACCGGTGTAAAGAAAAATTTTCTTTTTATTTATTCTTTTTAATGGCCGTACGACGCTTCCTGTTGCGTCAAAATATAGTACCATTTTTTTTGGTTGTACAGCTTTAACAACATCAAGTTGTTCTTTGCTGTATATTTTAATATTAAATGGAATGCAGACTTCCTTGACATGTTCAGGATGATCTTTTTGATATAGAAGAAGATCATAAAAATCATCATGTGCTCTGTCGTTTTTCGCACATAGCTCTGACTTCATTTTTCGAAATACATCATCTGATTTAATATCTGCCAAGTTTTTTGTTTCTTCAATAAATTTAATATTAGATTTTAAAAGTATTTCTTTTTTAAATGTGGCTGTTTTTTTTTAAACACAATTTCTTTTTAAATATATCTCTAGCCACACCTCTAGCTTGTAATGTGATTTTGTCTTTATGGTGAAAGTTTAAACTTGTGCTATAGACCTGGACATTTAAACCGGAAATAATTATTTTGAATTTATTACATTGTGGGTGAACACATTTTGCTGAAATGGACATTCGTTGGTTTTTTAAATATTTTACTCCTTTTAACACTAATTGACATGCATTATTGACATATTTACTTATTTGTTTGCCTAAAATGTATGGATACATTTTTCCAATTAATTTATGATTTTTGTCATCGTACATCTCATCGAAGAGATCCTGTTTTAAATCAAAGGAGCCTATATAAATTTTACATTTCGTTTCTTCAATGGGTATTGAAGTGTTTCTTGACACTTTTGGAAGTATACTGCTAGGTAAAGGACTTGACAAGTTAAGAAGTACCTTGGGGATAATCGGCTCTCTTGAGGAAATTTGGCAACGCTCATTTGTTTCATCAATAATCGAATTCGATTTGTCAGCTCTCAAAATTTCATCTATTTTGATATTTTTATTTATAGTGTAATGATTTAATTCATCATTTTCAGCTGATGTTAACATTTCATCTATTTTGATATTTTTATTTATAGTGAAATGATTTAATTCATCGACACTCGAAATACTGTTAATTGATTTATCAGCTGAATATGATTCAGTGTATGTTTCTGATATCTTGTAATTTAAATGTCTTCTGAAGATAATGTCTTTCCATTTCTGACCAGATTTCACATGATCATTAGATTCATTAGTGACTTCATGGTCATGGATGACAGAATCTTCAACTGAATTCTGGTATTCTATTACAGCATAATTTTTCTTTGATAATGTACTACTACTAGCAGGAATGGATGTATCAGTAGAAGTTTCTGCTAGATCTTTTATATTTTTTACTTCCTTTCCTTTGCAAATGTTTCTCAAATGTAATTCTAATCTCTTTATATTGAGAGGGGTAGATTTAAACCCCAAATATTTTAATATTTTATCATAATCTGTACGAATATTTGGGTAAAACATTTGCAAATTTAGGAATTTTATAGCCTCAATAACTTTTGCTTTTTCAATTCGTTTAGCTTTTGGGGCCATTTTAATAAATAAAAAAAAACACTTACCAATAATAGGTAGGTAATTCACAAATAAAATCACTGAATAAAATGAGTTTTAGCCAAAGAGATAAAACTAGCGTGGCGTGGTTTTAGCTTTAGCGAAATAGCGAAAGCAAAATGGCGACGTTGTTTTTTTTTTAAGATTCTCCCATGTAAGGGAAGGCAAAGAGCGTAAGCCCATGCAGCCTAGTCTTCAGTTGTCTTTTTCTTGAGTTGCCTTAACCTAATCTTAACCTACGCTAACCTAACAGTTATTAGAATGCGCTGGTGATTCACATTCCAATGCGCAACAGACTTTTGCGCGGAGATAATAATCCGAATCGTACGGTAGCGCCTTCCTTTGCTTCTTACTCCCGCCACATTGTTCCTCGTCAGCAGATCATTATGTAAAATCCACCACAGCACCGCAACAAACACTGCAAGGAACTAATTTATGAGAGCGAGGAACAAAGTCCGTCAGATTTGTCATGCTCCCTGCGCAAAATCCCGACCTAACCTAACCTAACCTAACCTAGAACTCATTAGATTGCGAGTGGCCGCCATCTAATGCTCTCTGATGATTTACGCGGGAGTGTCGAGTCGAACCATATAGGATTTCTGTACTTTATTTCTAACTTTCACCACATTGTCCTTCACTACCGGCACATTATTATGCTAATCCCACTACACTAACACAATGATAACCGCGAAAAACTAAATTAGAAAGCCAGAAACTCAGCCCTACGTGTAATTCGTTACGGTTCCCGCGCAAAACTCGGCGACGTTACAAAAAGAGAAAAAGTAGTTGTTGTTTTTAAATTCATCCATAACGGATAGGCAACGGTACTAAGCCATACAGCCTACAAAAAGTAGAAAAGTTTATATTTTTCGCTGGCAGTGTTGCCACCAGGGCCCCGTTTTATCAATCTACAAAGGGGCCCCGACACGATCAAACGGTTTGATTCAAACCTTACGTGTTTGATGAAACCGTTTGAGCGGTTTGAACGGTTTGTCAAACCGGCACTGCTCAGTTTGGTTCGGTACGCCGTCGTAAACGATCAAAAACCATCGTACCATCTTCGTAAAGGGGGCCCGACACGATCACACGGTTTGAGTCAAACCTTACGTGTTTGATGCAACCGTTTGAGCCAAGTTTGAGCGGTTTGAACGGTTTGTCAAACCGGCACTGCGCAGTTTGGTTTGGTACGCCGTCGTAATAAGACGTTAATGTCCTGCATAAAAAATTTGAAAAAAAAGGAAACAAAAAGAATTTGGTCCAAAGAATGATTGTAATGGTATGTTACTGCTCATTGTTCGTCATACACAAGCTCACGCTACAAAATCCAACGAAAACCCAAGCAAAACTAAGCCCTGTTTGATCAAACGCGTCGGAACACGATCAAACGGCGTCGTATTTGCACGATCTACGCGGCCAAAAATATTTTTATGCTGAATTGGTATCTTAACAATGTAAATAAATAAAAAACAATTTTTCACAATATACATAATGTATATTTAAGTGTATGTACATTATGTATGTCCAAAAAATCAAATATAATATAATTTTCGGTCTGTACAAAGGGAAATAACGTAAAAATGTTAGTTTATTGGGATTCTTCTTCACTCTCCGATGAATTTCCTGATATATTGTGTTCTGCAGGTACAAACATGGCCAAAGTTTCAGGTAAAAATGTACCAGATTTACTTTTTTTTACAATCCGCATGCTACTAAGCATAGGATCAGAGGTAAGTAGAAGGCGATTAAAAATATCCTCATTACAGCTTTCCCTTGAAAATTTCCTCGCATAATCTTGGCGGTAACATCTAAAATGTTTGTTGCGAGCCTCAGCTGCTTCCTCGGAAAGCTGTCCGATTGGCAATAATGCCTTTTCGATTATGACTGCGCCATGGACTAAAAGCTTGTGCATTGTTGGGGTCATAGGGTGCCAATCATATAGGTCCACATAAATGCGAGCAGTTTCTGAAGCAAATTTGTCATACTTTACGGGATCAATTTTGAATCCGCTTGAAATTTGCTTCCAATATGACTTTTAGTCTGTAAATTAGCTCAAAACTGATGCCAGTTATTTCTGCAGCTAATTTGGGGTCCTCAAAGAATCTTCTGCTGGTATTTCCATCATTAGTATTGCCGAAATTGGATATCGGCATATCTATTATCAGACCGGTTTCATTGCGAATGTCGTGGAGTTCCACGAGTCCTTCATTATTTAGGGATTGAAGCCGGTGGAAGCCAGTGCCGGGGCGCGAGTGCGTGTGTGGAGACACGCGTGGTGAACTCTAGCGTAGCCCCGATGTGGAGATTCCTGGTGAGTCTTTTGTACCCTATAATATAACCTAAGAGAGGTCATGAGTGTGGTCTGTCTGCCAGAGTATGATTGAGGAAGGGCAGAACACGACTGGAGCACAAGATCTGCTTGTTGCTGGAGACTTGATGAGTCCCTGGATTAATTATGTTGATGATGGTCATGGTAATTGTGTAAATCATGAGATTTGGTGATCCGACCAGTTTAAACTAGTATATGTAAATCTTTTGGTTAGTTATCTGGCGGATAGAGAGCATGACCATTTGTAATTCTCTCTTTGGTATTCATGCCCAAAGACTGCATCTGGCAGTCCATTTGGAAAGGGGTGGCCACCCGACTTGTATAGGAGATCTGCTCCTTTGTGTTGATTTGGGCAAGAGAGAAAATGTGCAGGCTGAGATGGCGGGTTGTAAGGGGAGGTTTGGAGACTCGCTGGGGCCCTCGGGCCATTTCCCTATCTTGAGGGAAGTGATTGTTGTTGGTTCTTGGCTCTCTCGCCGGCATAGCGGGTTTGGTCTGTATCCAAAGCCAGAGATGGCTAGCGGGATGCAGTTTGCGGGTCACCTTGGACTCGCCGCCCGTGCAGAAAGTAAGACGGAGCTAGTATCCGTTCCACTGCGGTGGCTTTCATATTCCCTTTCATTCTATAAGTAATCCCTAACTAACAGTTGCAATGATTATCTTAATTATGGTGGTCGAATTGCCTGATCTTGTGATTTATATCAATGCCTACTTTAACACCCTGCGTATCTTGATCTATGTGGTTGTGATTATGTCTGTTACATTCCCTGTATAGATTCCCATATGATAATCGTGGCCACATATTTGGTGGAGATGCTGGGATCTCAACCCTGATTCCGGAAAAACAGCGGAATCTCTACCTATTTCGAGGTAAAAGGGATGCATGTTGGATGCATCAGTGGTGATCTGTACGATCGCAATTAACTATTTGCCTGTTTGGTAGGCCGATTTACAAGCATATTGTATACCCATGTAAGTATCAGGATGGGTATAAGGGTAACTGTTATTTATTTATTTTTTGTTTGCAAATTGATAATAAAATTTGTATTTGTTAAAAATGAGTTGTTTTATTTTATTTTTTTATTTATTATTGTTTACTTGTGTGTATTCGAACATTGGAGAACCATAGACAACTTGTCGTAGTGATGTTATTCACATTACCGGTTTTCTTTTTAGGCGTATATCGATTATCACTGGAATCGATTTATTTCACGTTGTATTGATGTTATAATTTTTACGTGTGCTTTAATTTTTTAATATATTTATAAATTTATCTAAGTGACACGGAAGAATATTTTGTTTCCATATATCAATGTAATAAAGTGTAAATATATTTTAATGGCGGGACCGACTTCGAATCGGAAAGAATTCCAAGTAAGTGGCACCTCTCTAGCTAGCCCGTTCGTTTCCGTCGTTTCCCGCGTGCTACGAAAATTTTCGCTGTCATCTGAGTAATTGGAAATATAGTTAATTTATAATTTTCAGTGATATTTTGTGAAAATCCTAAGGAAATCTAGTGAGTTTGCTGTTTGGAACTTGTCGGAGGATTAATTTCTTGAAAATTACGGAAGGAATCCGATCTAAGTACAGATACTCATAGCGTCAGCCGAAATCGTATACATGGGTCTGTCCTATCGAGTGTAAATTGTATGGATACAAGTTTCTACAAGAGGTGGTTGTACAAGGAGCTGTATCCCAGTTTTCTTCCGTAGGAATTGCCAAGTTAACCTCGGATGAAAATAAATTGCAAAAATGGAGCAAGCTTTACAACACAGGCTGCAATTGCGCCATAGTAGGTTGGTGAAAACTTTAGAAGAGGTAAAGCCCATTGTGAATAGTACAGAAAGTGTTAAGATTACTCAAGATTGGTTGATAAATACACGAATTAGACTGAGACAAGAAATTGAAAAGTTAGACACAGAATTGCAAAGCTACATCACAAAAGTATCTGAACAAGATACGGAGTTGTCTAAACTTTGTCTTGAGCACCAAGTTGAGGCCGAAGAAAAGCTAGTGGAATTGGATACTTGGTACGCCATTCATTTTAAGGAGGGAATAAACAAGGAGGAGTTAGTACAAAATTGTGGTCAAACTAAACTGCCTAAATTAGAGATTTGTAAGTTTAATGGAGATGTTTTAAAGTGGCCAGAATTTTGGGACAAATTTGAATCAAACATTCATTCAAGAAACTTAAGGGAAGTAGACAAACTGTCTTACTTATTTGGATTACTGGAAGGACCAGCGTTGGAAGCACTAAGGGGGTTAGATGCTTCCAAAGATAATTACAATATAGCCCTTGATATATTAAAGAAAAGATATGGAGACAAAGGTCTTGTAATAGATGCACATTACAAAGCATTGGCTAATATGAGTAAATGTACTGAGGAAAATATTCGTGTAACATTGGATACAATAAAGAGACATTTGAGAATTTTAGAGAATTTAGGTGAGAATACGAAAGGAAATTATTTTCGGAATATAATTGTTACTAAATTTCCAGACCAAGTTATTTATGAGTTAAATCTACTGTTGACTCATGAGAAAACAATTGATAGCATGCTAGAGACATTAGAAAAAATAGTTACAGCTAAGGAAAGATCTAAGATTATGATATCTCAGCCATTTAAGGATCAAACTAATGCAGCAGCGACCAGCACAACAGAAATTCTGCATGTTGATGCTAAGGAAGTACCCAAGTCAAGAAAAAGGAAATTTATTACGACTCAACATTCGAAAGTTCAACAAACTAAACAATCAAGAATCCAATGTGCATTTTGTACTGGAAATCACTTTAGCGACCAGTGTCGTACTTATAAGACATATCAAGAAAGACAAAGGAAAATCGGTAGGAAGTGTTACAAGTGTTTAGGCAGAGGACATGTCATGAAGAATTGTAACTCAAATGTCAACTGTATGTATTGCCGCGGACAACATAACAGAGCCCTATGCAAGAAGAGGTTTCATGTAGAAACCAACAAGAAACAGTCTACTGCTGTGCCAGATAAACCTGAAGACGGCAACAGCAAAGATAATAACAACTGAAACCACCACTGTACCAGTTCGACTCCTTCTGGACAGTGGCAGCCAGAGGAGTTATCTATCTGCACAGCTTGCCACGAAATTGGAAATTACCCCAGATTACAACAACAAATTATTAATATATACATTCGGAGCTAGCAAGCCTTATGAAACAGTGAGTCCATCTGCAGAGATTCTCTTATTAACTAAAAGAAATACAGAAACACTCATACGAGTAAACATTGTACCGCGTATCACAGATAGAGTACCAGTGACATATTTAGAAGAAATAGGTCCAATAGATTTATCCGCAGATGATCACAGTATGGGTGAACAAGTGAATCTGTTAATTGGCAATGACTATTATTTCTCATTTATTCGGAACAAACGTATAAAATTGTCAAAATATCTATTCTTGGTTGACACAGATTTCGGATGGATTATAACCGGTCACAAACCTGAAATAGAAAGAGAGGATGATCTATCAATTATAACATACTGTCAAAGTCATATCAATAGCCCATACTTTTCAGAACCAGATTTGCCTCTCAGAGATATTGATATGAAATTTCTTTGGTCGTTGGAGAGTATTGGTATCATTGATTCACCCAAGGCTACTCGTGATGAAGAAACTATAAGACATTTTAATCAAACAGTAAATTACAATAATGGGAGGTATGAAGTTAAATGGCCTTGGATCGAGTATCCACCGAATTTACCTTCAAATTTCGGCTTGGCATTGGGACGGTTAAAAGGACTTTTGAAAAGATCAGATGAAGACATCCTTAAAGATTACAATGAGATTTTAAATGAACAGTTACAGGCTGGAATAATAGAAATAATAGAGCCTGAGATAGCTCGCAAATCAGTGGAGCATCCCATACATTATTTATCTCACCATATGGTAAAACAACCTGGCAAAAGAGGCAGAATTGTATGTGATGGATCAGCACACAGTGTAGTTATTTATTTTCAAAAAGGTGACGCTAGTGAAACTTTTAGATCGATAACTTTTTTTATACACATGGAAACTTCATTCAGCCAGTATAGAAATTTATACAATATATCTTTAAAGGTAATTAAAATAGGCTTCTAACAGTTTAACTATTTAACGCCCAAATGTAGCGGGCATAAATGGGCATGAATATGAATTAACCTCGGCAGATTCAAAGCGCCCGGTTAAAATCAGAATTACAGCGGCAGAATGTCAAAAATTGTGGAAGAAAATACGAGACAGCTACCGGAAGAGTCTTCGATCGAGGCAAAATAGATGTGGTTCGGCAAGGACAAACGATAGACCCATTAAATTTGAAAAAGAACTGGAATTTCTCACACCCTACATTCAAGATAGGCCACAAATTTCCAACTTGGACAATTCACATGAAGAGTCATACATTAATTCAGATTCTGAATCACAATTCGAGCTGAGTAATAATACTGAATCGCCATCTGTGCCGCCACCGCGACCGAGGTCATCATTATCGAGTTTAACCTCCACTTCCAACAATGAACAGCAACAGCAACCTCCTAAAATGTCAAATTTGTTATTCGAGGAGTATTTAAAATCCAAGGAGAATGAAACAGATCCAACAATGAGCTTTTTTGTAACCATGGGCCGAACGGTCAGACTAATGCCACACAAGATTCAAGCCCAAATGAAGGGTAAAATCTTTAACATTGTTAATGAAGCCGAGATAATGCTATCCGACGAATATCGTGGCTTGAATTATACTAGTGATAATAGCTATTCTAATTCGCCTTCATCTTTCGCACCTCCAGCTCCACCACCTCCTGTCGATAATATCTACTGTAATCAGACTTTATCTGTCGCACCTCCAGCTCCACCATCTACTGTCGATAATAGCTATTCTAATGAGAATTTATGTGTCGCACCTCCACCGCCACCATCTACTGTTAACACATCTCTCGCTGCGAACGAGACAGACACTGCACCTAAATCATTTTCTTACATCTAGTTAGGGTCCTATTGGGAAAAGTTGACCAAAATTGCGTCGAGCATTGCCACTTGGCATGGCTATTCTACAGGTCAAACTGAGCTGAAAAAGCCCTGTTGCCAACCTCGACTCCGCGACAGGGGGGAGGGGGAGGGGGTTAAAATATCAAGCTCCCGGCGTTTAGAAAAAAAAATCTAGTGGATGTAATTGAGGTACAAAGTCAAGTTTGGTGTCGTTTTCTGATAAATCGAAGATGGCCAATTCATTAGCCATCTCATTTTTGTATGTTTTCATAGAAAAAAAATTAAAAATACGTACAACTCTGCACTCCAAGTGTATAAAAAATATAAGCAAACCCCAACATTTTCAGATTTTTATATGGAAGATGGTGAAAAAAAAATACTCACTAAAGGCTCTTTGAATGTAGATTACAAAAACATTAACATCAAATAACTTATTACCTAATAGTAATGTAAAAAAAAATTAAAACTTATTGCGGTATTCAAATATCTAAATCCCGGCGCCTGAAAAAAAAAAATCTAGTGGATGTTATGGAGGTAGAAAGTCAAGTTTGGTGTCGTTTTCGGATATATCGAAGACGACAAATTTATTGGCCATCTAATTTTTGTATGCTTCTATAGAAAAATAATAAAAATGGCTACAATTGTGCATTCCAAGTTTAAAAAAATATAAACAAATCCCTTTATTTTCAGATTTTATATTGAAGATAAGAAAAAACTCTGTTAAAGCTCTCTAAATATAATTACAAAAACATAAACAACACAATTAACTTTTTACCTATTAATAATGTAATAAAAATATTATTATACTTATGTACGACCATGTTCAGCGCCATAGTGCGAAAAGAGCTAAAAATGCAATAAATATGTAATTTGAATGTGTCGATTTACATTTTTTTTTTTTGACGGTGTTGTTTTTGACGCCCCCCACATCCTAGTTGGCAGTGTATCTGCCTGCTACGCAGAGGGTCCTGGGTTCGATTCCCGGCCGGGGCAGAAATTTGAATGATGAATTTAAATGTCTGTTTCTGGGTCTGGGTGTTCTTTGTGGATGTTTCTGTGTATGTCCATGGCACCCCGATACAGGGAATCCTAGTGGGGGCTATGAGTGTGATCGTGTTTGTTCATTTGTGTTTAATATAGGGTGAAATGGAAATAAGGCCTGATTCGTAATAGATTTGCCAAATTCAAAAATCTGCCACATTAAAGTCTTCCACCCTTTTTTGACTTGGTTTGCAGCATCGATAGTGCTAATGTTTCTAAATTATACATCCATTTGAGTAGGTATTCCGTGTAAAATTCGATGAAAAGCCAGAAAAATGAATTTACGTGAACAACGTGAGAAAATCGCTGTTAAATGGATGGGAAATACTCAGCGACCGAACAATTTCATCGCAAAAGACCTAAAACTTCTGAGAAGAACATTTGATATGATTCTAAAATGAGACTTTGAGACCCTGTCGATCGCTCAAAAGCTTCAAAACATAAAACGTGGTGGTGCTCGTGATCCTGGGCTCGATAGGAAAACCATTAAAACGATTTTTTATAACCGCAGGATGTCGGAACGCGATGTTGCTAAAAAACGTTGCAAGTCAGTCCATGGTAAGACGTGCTAAGGAAATTTGCCGCTATGAAGACCAAGAAGAAGCAAATCGTGCCAAAACTTGGGAAAAACAAAGAGCAAAAATAAAAACTAGGTCTCGAAAGCTGTATGACTTTCTAGGCACAAAAATTTTTCACTTCATTCGTTCGTGACGAAACCTATGTAAAAGCAGATTTTTCCTCATTGCTTGGTGATCAATATTATGCCATTTCAGAAGGACGAAGTGTTTCGGATTTAGAAACCACAATTGGAATGGAGAAGTTTGTCTCCAAACATCTGGTATGGCAGGCATTTGTCCCTGTGGTGATTGCAGTCGTGCATTTGTTACAACTGGAACAATCAACAAGGAAAATTATATTAATGACTGTTTCAAGAAAAGGCCTGTTACCTTTTATTTAAAAACATGATACTTAGGCTTTATTTTGGCCAGATCTGTCTACGTGTCGCTATCCTAAGGACACCATCAATCTCCCCACCAAAACGATATCCAAATCGTGCCTCAAGCACCCACCCAATGTTCCACAGTACGGTCATATCGAAAGATATTGGGTTCTAGTTAAGGGCGTCTTGCGGAAGAGACCATCAAGACTTCTTAAGAAAATGGAACACAGTCAAGAAAGTCAGTAATGACTCTGTCGCACGATTGATGGAGGGCATCCAGAAGAAATAGGGGCAAGAGAGGGAGAAAAAGAAAACCTGTTGACGAAGTCATTATATATTAATTCTTAAATTGTTATTTAACAAACTAAATAGTTTTTATGTGAAAATAAAGCTTTGGCTCACAGATACAGACTTTTGAATTCGGCAAATCTATCACGAATCAGTAGATACCTACTCGTTTGCCGCGCCACAACATAGGCCGCACGTACGTTCAATATTTTTTTTCTATGTTAATATTAATAAAAACATATTAGATGTTTATGTTTTTATAATCTGTATTAAATGGGCTTTTACTGACTATTTTTTATAAATCATCTTCCAAATAAAAATCTGAAAATATAGGGGACTGTTTGTAAATTTTTAACACTGGTTATACATAATTTTAGGCGTTACGTATTTTTCCTCTATGAATACCTACAAAAAAGTTATGCCCAATGAATCGGCCATCATTATGTTATCTGAAAACGACACCAGACTCGGCTGTGTATCTCAAATGTAGTCACCAGATTTTTTTTTTCCGAGCGCGGTTGTTTGGTACTTTGAGCCCCTGCCCCACCCCTCTGACGCGGAGTCGTGCGTGGCAACAGGGCTTAATAGGCTCAGTTTGGTCCATATAACGTCCATACCAAGTGGCACTGCTCGACGCAAAATTGGTCAGGTCTCCATACAACGATGCCCAATAGGACCCTAGCTATCAGTGCTAGGTCAACACAAATGCAAATGGTTCAAACTAAACGCAAGTGTACTTAGAAAAAAAAGTTTTTGTTTCGGACTTTGCTGGAGAGTTTTGGCATGGAGGAATGGCGTTTTGTACTTTGACGGAGCGCTTTGTTGTTCGAAATTTGAAAAAGACGAGTTCTATGAAAAAAAAAAAGTTTTTTCTTTTATTTGAGAAACCGTAAATATCAAAGTTTGCGTATTGATTTTGCATAAGGAATTAGACTATTTTCATGCATGTTTGAGAAAATATACTTAGTGATGTTTAAATCTACAATATTTCCCCTTGACCTCAAAACGAAACAGAACAACTTACGCCAAGTTCTCCCCGCTGAACTCCTTGCTAAGAAACTTGGCGAAGTGCTGTTTCCCCGCCGGGTCCTGTAACAGCTCGCGCAGACCGAACGACCAGCGACGCACGCGACGTAATGGGAGCGGGTCCTTGCTGGAATGGGGAAACGTTTATGTTATTATTGGGTAATGTTTCTAATGCACATTATTATATTTCAATTTAACTGAATCTACGGGGAGTAAAATAATTAAGTGATGAACTGTTGGGTGTAAATCTACCCATGAAACTGAACCACTTTCCCCAAGGGACATAGGTTGAAATATGAATAAATAAATTGTCCCTCCCATACAAATAGTGTCGATCTTGCACGGTAACTTCTAGGTCATCCCAGCTTAGACCAGTTGATGCAGCCTCGAGCCCTAATCAGCCCTATGTCCCTGATAGATGAAGGATAATAGGATTTCATCATCATACAAATGGCGTCAGCGGCTCAAGTTATTTTGTGTGGGAGGGCCCAATTATTTGTATTTCTACCCATATGGGTAGGTTCACACACAAGTTTGATCAACCTTCATTATATTTCATCTGAACCTGTGTCGCAAATGTACCTATCTTTCGACAGTACCCTTTGTAAGTACCCATGTTTCAACATTACCTTTGTTTTTCCTGATCCCACAGCTCAGTGGTATCATAAATCCATGGGTTGGGCCACTCGGGTGAAGTCAGTAGTGCGTCGTATTCGCAATATTGGGTGCAATACGATGCATATCTGGAAATAATTGGATTATCATTAATCGTTACTTCCATGCTGGACATAAAAAGAGTGATACAAAAACATAGAATGTGCCTGCTGCATCTCTCCCCGGGCATGCTGTAAAAACCAGCTAAGGGAATCGAGGGTCTCAGTATATTGCAATTTAGGCCATGGGCTGACAACCCGTCACTAATAGCAAGATACAGATCTATCTAGAATAACCCTCAAAACTTGTCAGACGTGGCGGAACGACCTTTGATTAGTTCGTTTACGCTCTGCCTATTCCAATAGGGATAAAGGCGTAAATGTACCTATATGTATGTATGTAACATTGATCGTTTAAGTGACCATTACACTCTTTGGATTGTATGAATTTTGGTGTATGCTCTTCGGGTTGCACAATTCACCTCAAACTTTCCAGCGATTTATGAATGAAAAAGTGGAATAGAAACATGCTTACGACAATATCTTGCTACTATCGAAAGACAGAGATTCTCACAAGCATTTTCTGGATCTAGTACAGTATAATATAGAGGCTAGACAAATATGGCATGACTACACTGTAAGTGTTCTGAAATGTTTAAGCGTCGCATTTCACCTAGATATGACTTACATTTCGGCGACTTTGCTGACTTTAATGTTGCGTCGCTCTAGCCTGGCGCGCAACATGGCTAACTGCCTTTTAGCCGCTTCTATCTGTTGTTCTATACTCGGAGTGACCTCGGAAGGCTCGGGGGCGATGTTGATCGTTATCTCTGGTTGGGATGATTCGCCTGGGAAATTATCATTGACGTTTATACCGGGTGTAAGGGACAGCGTCCCGCAAACTGATAGGGGTTGCTCAGTCAACGATACTGAACAACTATCACCAGGTATTTTTTTCAGGAAATGAAAAAAAAATTTGCTTTTCCATACAAATTGTCTGATCGAGGTGGTCATTTTGTATGAAAAAGCAATTTTTTATTTTCCTTTCCTGAAAAAAAATCCTGGTGATAGTTGTTTAGTATCGTTGATTGAGCAACCCCTATTAGTTTGCGGGACGCTGTCCCTTACACCCCGTATAATTTATTGTTTCAACAGTTATATTTAGTTAAGCAAAGTAAAGTAATCATTTATTTTAGTGCAAAGATACATAATAGGTAAAATTTACATTCTTAACTTATTAAATAACACTAAAAAAGGTAGTCACTCAGCACATGCTGTAGCACTAAGCACTACAACGCTCGTCTTCCGTGGTACTTAATTGTGATGGTACCTAATTTACATCTGCAAGTCTTGCTGACATGAAATATCGAAAAATCGTTTACTTGAATAGGCATATTGACTGGGTGGCTAAAAAAATTCAAAACGTTTATACTTAAAACTGATGGCTAAAATATTGTGGATATCATTCACCATTTAAAAAAATATGCACTTTTAGATTTAATAATCGAGTTAAAAATATAAAAGTTATTGATTTGAGTAGTCAATATTTATTTATTTTATTTTATTTACCTATATTTATAACTTATGACATTCATAAAATATCGTTCTTATTACATCATACAAAGTTAAGAAAGTTCAGAATTATGTTCAAAACTGATCACGATCACTATAAGCAACATTTATATAATGTAAATGACAGTAACAGTCCAAAAAGACCGGAGTCTGTGCTAGGACTAGTTACTTCTAGTGAATGACTAGGAGGTGGCAGTTCATCCATTTAAACCCTTTACAAAAAAAATAATTACGTAGTATTCTAAAAAAGAAAAAAAAGAAAAGAAAAAACAACATGCATAATGATAATACTGACATGCATAAAAACTTTAGAAATATTAAAATAAAAAGTTGAATACTTATATACATCGTCGGCTTCAACACATAAGGGCCTAACTGACAACACGTAAATTGTTCAGTAGACGCGTTTTTAGATGAAAAATAAGTTTGAAGTGTAAGAACTTTATGTTGTTTTAAATATGCACTAATCTTATTTTACTCATAGTTACAGTAGTCTATATAGTTTATTTCGACACTATTAATTTTACGATCATACTTTTATTTTGTATGGAATATTCATTTATGTATTTTTTGAACCCTGATTTGCAAGTTACGCCCTTATGTGTTACACAGTTTTCGAAGTTTGTTAGAAGAGTTTTCGTAACGAATAGTGTTACGTCTATGTATATTTGTTTTAGTTAGGGCTGAATGTTTTGTTTTTAAATTTTTTCTTCTTCACTTGTCGTGTGGGCTCTCGATTCGATCGACTCGATGAACCCTATGTCAGAGTTTTCAAACCGCCTAATAGCACAGCGAATAGGCCTCTGACACGGTTCGTGTAACAGCCACTATAAAAGACAGCAACTGGGACCGACGGCTTAACGTGCCCTCGGAAGCACGGAATCAGGTGATCCAGCCTGCATTGTCCTAACCAAACTGAGAAAAATATCACAAAGTGATAAATTGGCAAAATCGGTCCCAAATTGGTGTTCGAAATTCAAATTCGCAGGTGGCGCCAGAAAAATAAAAAAAGTATACTATGGTGCGTTCAGAAATTTGATTAGATAAGTATTTTATTTATTTTTCATTCAAGTTATCTATATTTTTATTACAGGGTAATACATACATACATACATAAATCACGCCTTTATCCCTAATGGGGTAGGCAGAGCGAAAACGACCGAAAGGTCGTTCCGCCACGTCTGACAAGTTTTGAGGGTTATTTCAGATGGTCATGTGTATTGCTATAGTGACAGGTTGTCAGCCCATCGCCTAAATTGCAATACATTAAAACCCTCGAATCCCTTAGCTGGTTTTTACAGCATGCCCGGGAGGAGATGCAGCTGGCACATTCTATGTTTTTCTATCACTCCCAGTCCAGCATGGAAGTAAATGGTATTACCTTTATTTATTTTAATAATAATTATATACTTATTTAAATTATAGGTAAAATTTTAATAAATAAGAACTGCTTCCGTGGTTTTGTGGTCTGAGCCATGGGCTGCCGCGATCCGGAGGCCCTGGGTTCTATTCCCATGTCCGAACGCAGAACTGATTATTTGAATTCAATTTATCACTTTGTGTGCGTTTTCCCTTAGTTGAGTTAGGACAATGCAGGTTGAAACACCTGAATATCTAGAAGAAAAATGATTCCGTGCTTCGGATGGTACGTTAAGCCTTTGGTCCTAGACGTTATCTTTGATAGTGGTCGTTAAACAAACCATGTCAGAGGCCTATTAGCTGTGCTTTTAGGCGGTTTAAAAACCCTGTCACCAGTGTTCACCGGGTCGATTGACTCGTATACCACACGACAAAAAGAAGAATACAGGATTTATCGAAAATATTCTTCGTTTTTGTTTAACGTACAAACTTATGTTCACTTACGCCCTTATGTGATAACACAAAATGACCATCGATGCTACTTACGCCCCTCCCCAAATCCAAAACCAAGCATGATACGGATTTTCAGATTCGTAATAAATATAGATCTCGAAATTCTTAAAAGAACTGTATATTTAAGTGGTTTTGGTAAAAAATGACAGTTACGCCCTTATGTGTTGAAGGCGACGAATTACATACATAACATAATATAAGTATATTATATTCACTATGATATTAGTACATTATATTTTAAATATTAGTACAAAATCATCTATAAATTGAGTTTATCCCATAATTTTGTAAAATCATTAATTTTAAGGTCTAGTAAGTAGTTTTTAAGAGTATTTTTTAACTTTTTTCTAACCTTTATATTATCGGTTGGTGATTGTGACTATCGGATTGTTACACCACTATTACACCCTGTATATTAGACCCTGTATATTTCACCCTGTATATTACACCCTGTATATCTCTTACCGTTCTCCTTGATGGTGTTATCGCTGTTCTGCTTTTGTATCTCCTCCTCGCTCTCTTGAGGGTTGGTGATTGTGACTATCGGATTGTTACACCACTATTACACCCTGTATATTACACCCTGTATATTACACCCTGTATATTACACCCTGTATATCTCTTACCGTTCTCCTTGATGTTGTTATCGCTGTTCTGCTTTTGTATCTCCTCCTCGCTCTCTTGAGGGTTGGTGATTGTGACTATCGGATTGTTCTGCAAAATACAACAGATTTAGTCATTAACTCATACATTGGTGCCGAATCTGTTGGTAACCCAACTTAACTAATTTAAGTTTAGTGCTGTCACTTTCTAAACTTTAAATAAAATAGAGACAGAAATACAACAGCTGATTATACACCTGTCAGCTGCCTGTTTGACTGCGAACAAGCATGGAAGTGTCAGGGTAATATTGTAACAACTGATAGATAACAAACTCACTCGTCAGTTTAGGTTTGGTTAGTTTATAAATTTCCTAAGATAAGATTATGATCTAACGGTTTATGCAATGTTACGGTGACAGAAGCAGGTGTACAAGTAATGGGAATTTTTTGGACGATACTTGTGACTTCCTGCAGAGGGCGCTGAAACTGGCTAAAAAAAAAGTCTTGACTATTTATATCTTTTCTAATTTGGTCAAATCAATCTTTTTACAACTCCGAAAGCTGTATTTTACTTATCTATAGTTCATTATTCAATAAAGCAGCACTAAGAAAGCCTTTATAAACTATAAATTTTACACTAAAACTTATTTGTCACATTGCGTGAAACGAAAACGTCAAAACAACGTGATACGACCTGTCAAAATGTTAGTCGCGCACAACGCCATCTATTTTTAAACTGAGAATTTTCTCCGGAACAAAATTATGGTAAATTCTTTGGTGATGAACGATGGTGATTCTCTAACAGAGTAGTGAATGAATGGAACAAATTACTAGAAGAAGTGGTTTTAGCACCAAATGTCAATAAATTCAAGAACTTACTGGACAAACACATCACTGACCAAAAGAATAAAGCAATCAAGTGAAACTGGATGCGAGCAATTATGAGTTGTTCCAACTGCCTGCCCGTCTACAAATAATAATAATAATTACAAGTACATACCTCAAACTGTTCTAGAAAACACCTCTACCAAACTATACTTCGACCGAGCCATCCTCACTGACCGTACTATCCACTACAACAGACCAGGAGCCGTATTTTTGAACCACTCGAATTCCAATGCGCATATACGAAAGAGTAACTTTCGCGTGCGATTTCCATACAAATTCTATTCGAGTGGTTCAAAAATACGGCTCCTGATATAACTTTAATAAACAAAAGTAACAAAACTGGATTCTTAATAGATATAGCTGTTCCCAACACCCACAACCTACAAGGTACAATAGTCGAAAAACTTACGAAATACATCGAACTAAAGGACGAGATAACCCGAATTTGGCGCCTCCAAAAAGTAGTCATAGTACCAATAGTTATTTCATCGACAGGCGTAATACCCAAGCAGCTCCACCAGTCACTTAAAACCCTTAATTTACCACCAAACACTTACCACCTACTGCAGAAAGCTGTCATCTTAAACACCTGCCGCATAGCATAGTGCGGAAATTCTTACAAAATGAGCAGGATCATATACATTTAACGCAAGTACAACCAACAAACTCAAACCACATACCCCAGCTAAACACAAGGCCTAACACGGAATCATCGGAAACTGACACACAAAATACACAAATACAGAATTGTCCTGATATGAACTTGGCTTCGGCCCGTGCATGCATATCAGTAAACCGGTGAAAACCGAGAAAACGAAAGTTTATAGTTATTTGTTCAACAAGAGAGGGAAGTTCGTTTTTACTGCGAGTGCTGATTTTGAATCCTGAGCTCACCGAAGGATTCAAAGCACGAGATGTAAATGAATTCGCTCTCGTGTGATACATACAACTTTTCCCACTTTCAGTGAGAAAATATTGAGGTGTGAAATTAGGAGAAATGGCCATTATTACTTTTTTATTGGAAAAGTTGCGTTCGGAAATTGCAACAACACTTAAAAAATAAATTAAGCAGACGTAAAATTATTCTAAAATTAGCATGTAATGTTATTAATTTTATCTTTTTAATACAAATCAAATTAATTACAACAATAATAATATATTTAAACATTAAAATTTAATACTTTACAAGACAGTAAAACGTAACAAAATTGTCTACAAAATAAAATTTTAGGTTGCATCAATTTTCAGAACGCACCCCCAAGAGACCAAATAAAAAAAAACAAAAAAACAAAAAATGACATACCTTTGCCTCATTTAATAAAATTAAAAAGCTACTTGGTCTCTCTTAAGAATAAAATGGCCTTTTCCTCACTGAATTTAGGCGGGAAATGTGCTCTTTTTGAGGTGAAAGTGGGAAAAATATAAATAATAATAATAAATACCTTGACGCTGTGGTTCAATAGCAACTGTTGCGCTTGTCTCATACGCTTCTGTTTTAAAGCGTTGATACGAGACAGCTTTCGAGGATCCAATTCTGTTGTGTTCACACAGCCCGGCTGAAAATAAACACCAAATTAATAAAAAAACAATTACTTAATGAGAGTTTTTTGCACGATACTTGTGAGTTCCTGCAGAGGGCGCTGAAACTGGCTAAAATAACGTTTCTTTGCACGGAAAAGTCTATTGACTATTTATATCGTTTCTAATTTTGTCAAGTCAATCTTTTTACATATCCGAAAGCTGTATTTTACTTATCTGTAGTTAATTTTTCAATAAAGCAGCACTAAGAATAGCCTTCTAAACTATAAATTTTACACTAAAACTTATTTGTCACATTGCGTGAAACGAAAACGTCAAAACAACGTTATACGACCTGTTAAAATGTTAGCCGCGTACAACGCCATCTATTTTGAAACTGAGAATTTTCTCCGAAACGAGCAAATTAAAATCCCCCATTATGCCAATTATTATGCAACAGCTAGATGATACACGTTGCATATACATTTTCGCCATTAGCAACAGGCGCTTGTATCTTTGATGTAAATTGCCAATGGCCTCGATTCACGCCGTCCAGTTACTAATTCTAATTCTTAGTAGCGCTGTCACTTTCTTATATTTGACATAAGAACAGGATAGCAACTAAACACATGACTTTGACATTCCTAATCTGACATTAAATTGCTTAAATTTGACATTAGATTGCTTATTTAACGTAAAATAAAGTTAATGCTCTATGTTCGGTTCTTATTTAAAGCAGCTTATGTCAAATTAGGAACGTCAAACACATGTGTTTATTTGCTATCCTGTTCTTATGTCAAAGTAAAGAAAGTGACAGCGCTATCTTAAAATTAGTTAAGAATGGGGCGGCCAGAATCGAGGGCAATATCTACATACAAAACTAATATTCATTTCTAAATACTGATAGGATTGTCTAAATCAGATCTTCCTAGCCTTTTTCCCGTATCTCTCGGGGTCGGCTACCTAATCTAGGGGATTGAACGAGGGTACTGGTTTTTACACAGAGCGACTGCCATCTGACCTCCGCAACCCAGAAGGGAAACCAGACCCAATCCTAGATTAGATTACACACAACCTTTGAATTTCTTCGTAGGTGTGTGCAGGTTTCCTCACGATGTTTTCCTTCACCGTAACAGCTAAAAAACACATTGGTACGTGGTGGGATTCGAACCACGACCTCCTGCACAGAAGGTCGCGGCCCTATCCACTACACCATCCGGGCTTCGACTGATAGGATTGTATACGTGCTTGTTAAAACATACAACAATTGGGTACTTGACTGGGTAGCTTAAAAAATTCAAAACGTTTATACTTAAAACTGATGGCTAAAAATATTGTGGATTTCATTCATCATTAAAAAAAATGCACATTTAGATTTTAATAATCGAATTAAAAGTATATAAGTTATTGATTTGATTAGTCAATATTTACTAAAATGTGACGTCATAATTTACTATTTTCATACAAAGAAGCGTTTTTGACATTTCATAAAAAGTTGTTGATTTGACTAGTTGGAAAGTAGTTAATTAATATACAACAGTATATCTAACCATGGGTCGGTGCACATCCCAGAACGCACGCTCCTGACTATCGAGCACCTTGCGCTCCAACTTGTCTCGCTTCTTGTCCACCTGCCAACAAACACACCATTCATTCATTAGAATCGATCTCTTTGAAGTGTATGGCAACCTTTTCACATGGTATAAGAAAATTACTACGGCTGGTATTTTCTTCCCGTGACAGCTGGTTCACGACGACGTGAGACCAGATGACGTCATCAAACAGAATCGATAAATGTATTGCCATTTTTGGAAAATAAATTACCCAAGTAAATTGTATTTTTTTCTAACTTACTTCTAAAAAGAAGCAATTTTATTGTATTGAGTTAAAATTAATTACTAAATACATTAATAAGACGAAAAATAAATAGTAAGCTAGATGGAGATGAGGTTTTATTTATTTACTATGTATTAAAAACTCCCTTACAGTTAAAACAGTGTAATTAAATGGCAACATTGTTTGTGATGTCAACTGGTCCGTCGTCTGGAATTATCCTACTCTTTGTCCGAAGAGAATACCAGGTTTCCTTATACCATGCCTTTTTATATTTAATAGTACTTTAAAGGCCGAAAATAAAGCATGTATGGTCGAGTAAATTTTGTAAACGAGACCATACATTGCTATTTCGGCTGAGATTAGTATAGTACTTTTCTCTCATTTGCGAGGAAACAATAACAATAAGATGAACTCCCACTTCCTGCTGAACATCTTCTGTAGTCGGGCGAGTGACTTCGCCTCGTGGTCGGTTGGTTAGTTACTGACCTTGCTCTGCGCCTCGGCCTGCATGAAGATGAACCCCCACTTCCTGCTGAACATCTTCTGTAGTCGGGCGAGTGACTTCGCCTCGTGGTCGGTTGGTTAGTTACTGACCTTGCTCTGCGCCTCGGCCTGCATGAAGATGAACCCCCACTTCCTGCTGAACATCTTCTGTAGTCGGGCGAGTGACTTCGCCTCGTGGTCGGTTGGTCGGTTGGTTAGTTACTGACCTTGCTCTGCGCCTCGGCCTGCATGAAGATGAACTCCCACTTCCTGCTGAACATCTTCTGTAGTCGGGCGAGTGACTTCGCCTCGTGGTCGGTTGGTCGGTTGGTTAGTTACTGACCTTGCTCTGCGCCTCGGCCTGCATGAAGATGAACTCCCACTTCCTGCTGAACATCTTCTGTAGTCGGGCGAGTGACTTCGCCTCGTGGTCGGTTGGTCGGTTGGTTAGTTACTGACCTTGCTCTGCGCCTCGGCCTGCATGAAGATGAACTCCCACTTCCTGCTGAACATCTTCTGTAGTCGGGCGAGTGACTCCGCCTCGTAGTCCGCCAGCTCCAGGCGGGCTTTGTTCTGCATTGTACGCTTGCACAGGTATACCGCTGGGGAAACGAGGAAATAGATTAGTATGCAAAGTGTAGCAAAAAGGGTATATACCCCCTGAAGGCTGCGAATCTGGCCATAAAACTGATCAAATTTTCGCAAGGCTTAAAATCAAATCAACCCAAATGATTCCACTCAAGTACCTTAAAACTTTATTGAAAAACATTAGCAGAATTCAAAGCCAAACATTAAACTCTTAAAATCAACGTACCCTTCATGATTCCGCTCATGAGACTGGTGATTGGAAAGTTAGAAGTACATTTATTGAAAAACTCTAGCAGCGCTTTTAAAACCAAATAGTAACCGCTTAAATTCAAACCACCCGACACGATTCCGCCCAGGTACTTTTATGCTTTATTGAAAAACTGCAGCAGCACTCTTAAAGCCAAACAGTAGACTGTTAAATTCAACGTACCCCACATGATTCCGCTCATGAGACTGGTGATTGGCACAGGTCTACTCCTACAGAGATACTCACCGTAATCCGTGTTCTCAGGCTCCCATTGGTTGGAGGGCCAGAAGTACGGCGTTTGGAACCTGCGGGAGAAAAAAAAACATGTTCAAAAACTACCTTATAACATAGTGTTAAAGGCTCTTTGGCCTTTGCGATGAATGTGAGAGAAAACGAAACGCATCGGTTCGTCGGTCCCAATAAAAAAAATGCTAAAATAAGAGACAGTCCTTCTTCCCCTGGGTTGCTAAACGTACCGTAAAATCTCCTGCTAGATGCGCTGCTCTCTAATAAGTTATTATATCTCGGCGAATTTCATTTTGCGCTTGCTACGTTCTCGATATAAGTTCATTCGCTTCGATTTACATCGATTTGCGATATTACCTAATATATCTCGATCAATAACGTAAAATATCGCGCTCGCTTCGCTTGCGTTTTGTCCCGAATTCAACGCCAGCAAATCTGTTTATTCTTATTATCAGTCCATCATCTAACCTAAATTGTATTGTTATTTGTAATACAAAAAGTCTAAGCTTGTTTATTGTAATTTTTATTGGCAGTCCGTGATTCACCTGTAATAAGTATTATCATTCTTGACTGTCAAGTTGTGGTCATCAATTGGAAAGAGATAGCCATGTGCAGCCAGTATATGGGCGATGTGTGTCGCCTCGTTCAGTTCTTCGAGGCCAAAATGGCGCTGGATCCACGAGACCAGGTCCGACCCGGTGAACACCTGGAAAATAGTTGCTGGTGAAACATAGTTCACAAAGCTTAACTACATGACAGTGTACAGTTCATAACGCTGTCGATTCTCGCGACATCATTTTTTACTTTCTTAACTTTGACATAAGAGCAAGATAGCAAAAAAACACATGTTTTTGACATTCCTAATCTGACGTAAGATTGTGCTTATTTGACGCAAAATACCGGGCGTGCCGGCGGCATGCCACGCGTTAAGGTTGAGTTTGACGAACGCCGTAGTGTGCTCCGACTACTATTTGCTTGCTTGTTTCTGTATTGCGAATTTAATAAAATTTTAATATTTTTATTTATTATTGTGTGGTATGTCACTCATTCTTATACTTCTTTTAGTTTAAAGGAACGCAGTACTTTTTTACACCCTTTATATATATCCTGGATTAAAGACTAAGAAAGACAAAGACATTGCTACATATTTACAACTTACCGAAGGTATCTTAGTCATGAAGCTTTTCACAGTACGGACTGGGACACCGGTGTTTTCATCTTGCATCTTCTCTATCAGTGCCTCCATCTGGAACAGGCACAAAACATAACATGTATCCTTAGAGGGGTAGGCAAATCGTCAAAGACATCAAAAAATCGGCCAAGTGCGAGTCAGACTCGCGCACACAGGGTTCTGTACAAACACGGCAAAAAAATCGCGTTTGTTGTGAGGGAGCCCCATTTAAACATTTATTTTATTCTGTTTTTAGTATTTGTTGTTATAGCAGCATCAGAAATACATGATCTGCGAAAATTTCAACTGTCTAGCTATCACGGTTCATGAGATACAGCCTGGTGACAGACAGACGGACAGACAGCGAAATCTTGGTAATAGTTTACCCTTTTTTACCCTTTTTACCCGGTTTTACCCTTTGGGTACGGAACCCTAAAAGGATGTTTTCACCACAGTTGACAAGTTATGATGGTAATGGTTTAAGACTATTTCCTGTGAGGGAAGAGCAAAAACTCGACCCACCTTCTTATAAATCAAATAGTTGGGAGCCTCCTCCGGCTGCGGCACGGCTGACATCAATGCTTGCAAGTTGGGCGGCAGTTTGTCCTTCTCTTTCTTTTCCTTGTCTTTCTCTTTCTCGCATTTTGAGTTGTCTCTGGAAATTGAGTAAGGTGTTGTTCCAGATAAGTATGGACTTCTGGCCTGGTCTTACAAATACTATTAGATTAGTCAAATACATGTTAAATGAATTTAAAAAATCATTTTGGTATATTTAAATCTAGTTAGCTTAATATATACCTACACTAAAAAAGGCAGCCACTCAGCATATGCTGTAGCACTAGGTACTACAGAGCTATTATGTTGTAGTTTTAATAAAAGATTTGAGGTGTAATAAGTCATGATTTTAAAACAAACAGAACACTAAAAATTTTAATAAATGTAAACTATAATTTTGTCACTTTTTAATTTCTTAATTTGTGGCGAAGACTCTTTTTTAATATTTTGCTTCAAGTAATAAAAAAAACAATATTACATTACTCTATAGTATCTATGATAGTAGTACATATTAAACTGAACGTGAAATGGAATTGTATGCGGTATAAGGAAGAAAGAAATTTTATTTATAAGGAAAAGGAAAACTATTTTGCAAAATATGCAGGAAATACCTATTGTTTAATTTATTTTTAAAATAATTACTCATAGTTCAGTCAAATTTAAAATTAAATTACGAAATGTGATGTGTGGTTACATTTTTGTTCCAGGTTACAAAGAACCTTGGCCAATCTGGAGAAGTCTAAATAGGCTTAGGACACAGGTTGGCCGAAGCAAAGAAAACCTTTGCCGATGGGGGTACTCCAGTAGTGCAGACGCCAGCTGTGAATGTGGAGAACCCTTGCAGACCATGGCACACCTCACTAACTGTCCCGCGTGCCCGACCACCTGCTCGCGTGAGGACTTACTTGTCAGTAACCAGAGGGCAACCACGGTAGCCGCTTTCTGGGCAAGTAAGATTTAGCCCGTGTTTCTTGCCGACACGAAAGAAGAAGACATTTTTGTTGTGTTAATCAGTCTTCATAGGAGTGTGGGAAACATTTCGCAGTCAAAAAAATGTAGTGCAAAAAGTTAATTACTTTTGTATTGACATCAAAGTTTGTTTCTTTAACATTAAGTTATTGATACAAACTTGTTTTGCGTGCATTTTATTTACATCCATACATACATATGATCACGCCTTTATCCCTGATGGGGTAGGCAGAGCATAAACGACCTTAACAAAGGTCGTTCCGCCACGTCTGACAAGTTTTAAGGGTTATTATTTGAGGGTTACAGATGATCTGATGTATATCGCTATAGTGACAGGTTGTCAGCCCATCGCCTAAATTGCAATACACTAAAACCCTTGAATCCCTTAGCTGGTTTTTACTGCATGCCTGGGAGGAGATGCAGCTGGCAAATTCTATGTTTTTCTATAACTCCCAGTCCACCATGGAAGTATTTTATTTACCTTCATCTAATTCAGATACAGCTAACTAATACAGTTCAAAATAGGACAAAATTTAGGGCTCTAACATTGTGCAAATTATACTCCACTAACAAGTAAGCTCTCCATGATATAAATCCTAATGTTCAAATATATTGAGTCAATAGTTCACTGATGTTGAATCGGAATGTACGGACTGCAGTTGAGAGAGCGATAGACCAGCATTCTATACTTCCTAAGAAAAAGAGCTAAAAAATTTTTTGTATCGTCCAACCCCTTCATTCCAAATCATAATCTTGCAGTTACTATCGAAATTTTCTCCAAGTTTTTTTTAGCAATAATTTTGAAAGTAGCTGTGCTCTGTTTAAGGGCTCTTAGACCGTGGCTGCGCTGCATATTTTGTTTTTAATATAATTTCACAAAAAAATATCGTTACCTGGAAGGACCCTGTTGACAGGCCTTCTGTGCCGCCTTTTCGGAGGAGTTCATCGTAACCATTGTAATTCAAAAATGCACAAAATCACTGCAATTTCTGATTTCTACACCTCGCACTGCAAACGCACATTTCCCTCCATTTTTTTAACACACTTTTTAGTTCGTACTCACACCCACAGCTAAAAGATTGTTGATTTTAGGTCAAGCTCACTCAGGTTTTTTATGTTCCCACAAATGGATCAACACTGGTTTTTATGGGATGTTAACGTAAATATTTCCATTACGGTTGTGGAAAACACTCTGTTTGGATGTCTGTAATGTTCTAGGAAGCTCTTTGGTAGTTAGAAAAGGAGATAAATTTAAAAATAGCTAAAATATCTTGGAAATATTATGTGCACCGAAAACTTGGTCTTGGATTTCAGGAAAATTCAACCATAACTACAGTGTTCTTTGAAAATAACTGCTCACTGAAGACTGCAAGGGAGATATTCTGTCGTATAAGTTAAATAAACACTCTTGAAACACAATTTCTAAGGAAATATTCGGCTAAACAATACGCGATACAATTTTCACAAATAATTCGAGTTCTTGACAATGCACGGTTACTGGCACTTCACATGTGGTATTATAGAGCAAACTGGAGATAAAATTTACCATGTTTTATTCATTAAATGTAAATAATAACAGTCTTTCGCGTATATTCAACATTTTTGATAAGATGAGATTCTGCGAAATGTCAAAGAACGATCGCCATTACATTTTTTTTCGTAGCTCTATGCGAAAAAGAGATAACACATTCAGAATGTACAAGATAGAAAGAGATGCCAATCCAAGGATGTATAATGCTACTCAACAGAATGGTAAGTCATTCGCTTGAGTAATCAAGCTGATGTAGGTCTTCGTAAGTTTGTCGGCTAATTAAGTAGAAATCTTTGAATGAGCGATGGCGCATGTGTTTACGAGTTTATTGAACGCCTTATATTTAGCGCTATTTTTAGATCTAAAACGTTCGTATACCTCATCGTAAACACACTTAGATAATGAATAATATTCATCTTTTGTCAACTAAACTAAAGTCAAAATTTAAATTATCTAAATAGAAATAAAAAAAGAACACAAAAAGTTACATAGAAGTTCAATAAATAGTTCATAGATGGCAGCACTCGGAAAACTTTTGAAAAGTTTTTTCGATTTTTGTTCATGGGTTAAAGTTATGTAACTCAAACATTTACAAATATTGGGAATAATAAAAAGACATTAAAAAGTAGTAGTTGTGATGTAGCTGCCGGTTAAAAAGATTAAATACCACAATGCATTTTTTTTCTCTCATCGAAAGGTTGCCTATCGTGAGGAAACCACACCACACCTAGGTACGAAGAAATTCAAAGGGTGCGTGTGAAGTCAAAATGCATTTGAATAAAAACCTTAAAAAGCATTGCTTAATTTATTACACCTTGAGTTGAGATTCAGACATAGTTCCATTACCAAATAGATAGTATAAGATGGTATTGCATTATTGTGCAGTTGTGGAGTTGTTAAGTATTTCGTTTCCTTGTAAAGGACCCTATACAATTATTCATCAACAAATACAATTTTGGTATTAAACTTCTAGAAAATCATTAAAGGTTTATTATTTGTACAACTGTTAATAAAATGCTAATTATTAATTTTGCAACTGTTAATAGCTTTAATAAAACTGTTACTACTGCCTCACTACGCAATCTGCATAAATGTGGGGAACTTGTCGGATTTCAGAAATTAAATAATAATCTAGTAAACGATTTTATTAAGCTGTATTTTTAAAAATCTTCAGCTTTACATTTTTCCAGCTAGTAAAAATGCAGCTCTATATTTCGGCATTTGCTGGTGGGAAATAGTTTCCCAACATTTCCGCTTTCACTAAGTCAAGCTTGCGTTATGTCCAGTTGTCTTAAAATTATATTTTAATTTATTAATCAGTCAGGTATAGTACCTATACCCACAGTTTCATTAACACAGACAACTGCGTCAGACGTACAAGGTCACTCACTTTCAAACCCGAGGCCGCCCGGCGCCACCCTTTACAATTTCATATTATGATCGTATACTTTATTGCATTTTACATTCCTTCCGCTGTTCTGTATACGTATTTTTTTTTTTAATTTATAATAAGGAAGCAAGGTTATATTATGTATGTTATTTCTGTAGGTCCTTTATGCTGTGGGCTGAACGGATTTTATTGAAATTAACTAAATAAATACACAAAGATTACTTTTTGCTGCATGTAAAAATAATCTTAGAGAATCCAGCCGACAATTGACCGACGAATTAACGTGCACCCTGAAGCACCTTTTTTTGTGACAATTCAGACTGCAATATCCTAACTAAACTGGGTAAAATCTCACAAAGTTATAAAATGGTAGCAGTTCTTAGTTGCAAAAATCACGACTTAACTAATTAAGTCTATTCTATACCTGTCATCTTCTATCAGGAGAGAACAGAAAGGGACGGCAATAATTTTATTCAAGATTTAATTAAGTTGTGCCCTCCACGAATCGTTAGCATGGACAAAATATATTAACTTCGTTTTCGCCCGTGGGAATCGAACCCTTCTTCCGGATCGGGAGCCCATGGCTCTGACCACTAGTAACTCATTTATCGCGTTATCAGCCAGTAAGCGTTGCAACATTGTGTTTGATAACTATAGCAGCACAGCTACCTATTCTAGCGATAAGTTAAAATTACGGCTAGTTTTAATCTGGGCTATAAATTATGTACCTGGGTACATAATATAAATTCTCAACTAATTAGCAAACTGGACACCACAAATTAACGATCTATTAAAATAAAGTCACGCTTTATTACCTTACGGGGTAGGAACTGCCACGCTGTCGTCACCAAGTCAGACAACTAAGGAATATTTCAAACAGGATTGTGTATTCTTTGACACCATTCCCTCGAGCTCTATAGGTACACTACAGGCTTTTATAGCAGGTACACCCCGGAAAAGAATCAGGTATATTTTTTATGGTAGTAAATTAATCATGAAAGACAGTTATTAAACTGTGAATTCTGAGGTAATAATATTTCTAGTTAAACATCGGGAAATCAACTTTCGGGAAAAAAATTGACAAGTTAATGTTTCAGTATTTTTTTTTATCAAGCTCTGAAAGATAGTGAAATATCATTTCCCAGTAACTGATTTTAATAAAAATAATGTTCTCACTTCTCGGAAAGTTCAAAACATAGATGCATCTATACATAAACACTTCAATGAAAGTTATCTTATCTACTCATATGTACTTTAATGTTTTGTACCTACCTATTCTATTTTATAAATATTGAAAATAGGGAGTTAAATGAAGGAGTATAAAAACTATACGAATTTATCCAACCATCAAACTGGTCTTTGAAAAAAAAAAGAAGGTACCTGTATTATAATTCTGATATAAAAATTAAGAAAAATCACTCTTGTCCTGATTTTATCAAGTAGTGCTTGAAGTACCGATATCAGAGTGACGGCTTAAAATATTATTGATATTATTATTAATGTCTACAACAATGAAGATGGTATCTTATGTTTATTTAACAATCGTTTTACGATATCTTACTAATGGATAAGTGTTTTGATAGGTTTGATATGACTCTTCACATTTTATTTCACCTGAATAGTTTGATTGTTCTAGAATGAGCACTTAAAAGCAGGTAAATAAATAGTACCTAGAGTCTGTGCGAAAAGAGAACAGGCATAGAATTGGAGGGCACACATTTGTATTAATTAACCCATGGCTGGTTGCGTGGGGTTTATGCCTAGGTCTTTGACCTAAAACCTCCAAAATTTAATGCAGAAGGTTAAAGACCTGGGAATAATCATCACACGAACAAGTGACAGTTAATTAAATACAAATGCGCGCCGTCAAATTCCATGCCTGTTCTCTTTTCGCACAGACTCTACCTATTTATATTTAGGCTATCTAGTAATAAAATGTGCACTTCCCAATGCATCGTATAGGAAACCGTAGACTTACAGTTTGGTTTATAAAAACTCCTATTACTATTACCCAATCATACACATTTTATCGGTAGGTACCTATTGATTGTGATAATGAAAAAAAAATACAATCAAAGTCATAATAAAAGAGAAAATATTAAAAACCTTGACCTGCCGACGACGTTCCAAGTTAGTTAATAAAGCAATTAAATAAAAAGTTATTACTAATTAGCGCGGACTTGTTTTTAAGTAATTACCTACGCAATTTGCAGAACAATATTGAAGATCGAGATACAATCAACACAAAGTAATTTAGATTATTTAATTGTTTCGTAATTGCGTTGTATGGTAATGCATACCTACAAATTACAAAATGGAGTTTTATAGAGACTTTTTTTGTACAGAACTTGTTTTTTGTCGCACAAATACCTACTATACTGCATCTGCACAGATCTTCTCTCTCTTCAGTCTTCCATGCTAGACTGGGAGCGATAGAAAAATATAAAATGTACCAGCTGCATCTCCGATTTAGGCGATAAGCTGACAATCTGTCACTACAGCAATGTACATATCTATCTAAAATAACCCTCAAAACTTGTCAGACGTGGCGAAAAAGGTTACTAAGTAAGTAAAGGTTACTTAGGCACTGACGCTCTGCCTACCCTATTAGGGATGATTTATGTATGTATGTACAGATTATTAATCTATAGGCAGCAACAACATCAACATCAAACAAAAAAAAACTAGTATTTTAAGTTACGTCACTTTTCCAATAGGCCATCTTATATTATTAAGTAAATCACTTTCGCGCTCTTTTGAAATGTCAACGGATGCGGCACGTTGTTGTCGCTCCCACCAAAATGTCAAGGTCAAAACAATCACTTTTAAAGTTTTAAATCGAATCGAAGAAGACCTTAACTGGATTTTTGTACTTTGGTATTTCAAGATCTTATTTTTATTTTAGTCCGAGACTCAGACAACCGAATACTTACAGAAGTTAACGGAACACAAAATGAGAATAATCAAGGAACAATCATGGAACAATCTTTGTTTCTTTAATATTTGATCTCGGGACGGGTATGTAGGTATTGAAGGCGCCTTGTACTGTAGGTACACACCTCCGACATTTTCCAAAGGGCATTGCACCTCAAGCTGTGAATAAATCAACGTTTGGGTCAGGTATTTCCGTTGGGTTGGGATGATATCGATGAATAAATAATGATAAAATAACAAAGCTTCACCCCATCTCGTCCCGTGGTGGTTTTCATCTTCGAACCCTGGTGTCAGAGTTTCCAAACCGCCCAATAGCACAGCTAATAGGCCTCTGACGTGGTTTCTGAAACGACCACTATCAAAGTCAGCGACCGGGACCGACGGCTTAACGTGCCCTCCAAAGCAAGGAATCCTTTTCTTTTCGGACAGACGATTCAGCCTGCAATGTCCTAACCAAACTGGGAAAACAATTTTGTGTTTCCCCCCTGGGAATCTAACACAGGACCTCCGGATCGGGAGCTCATGACTCAGATCACTAGACCACGGAAGCAGTTTGTTTCAAATTTTATCAAGCCGTTGACGCTCTGCTTACCCCAATCCGTATAGAGGTGTGACAGGAAATTTTCTAGTTATAACTATCAAGTAAATCTCGTTTTGCTCAATTATTAATGTACGTAACTATGAACGACTGTCTGACCTTTCTGTCTGTCTGTCTATGGTTGGTCGGTTCGATACCTTTCACCTAACTTGGTTGCTCAATCGTCTATGCACTAACAATAATTTACAATAGGTCGTATAGCATTTTGCCTAAATGTCTGCTTAGTCTTGTCATGGATCATATTCAACAAAAATCACGCCTACATCCTTATGGGGTAGGCAGTGCGCCAACAGGCTAGCTTAGCCGTTTTGACATAGGCACAGAATATATAATAGTACTAGACATAGGTAGGTACTACCTACGTACGTATGAGTTATTTTCTTATACCATGCGTATGAATATCTCATGAGAATAGCTGGTACATTCTATGGTTTCTTCTCGCTCCTAATCCAGCATGGAAATATCAGAAAATATACAAATTCTTTGTTTAGCTCGCGAAATATACAGGATGTAAAACCGAAATAAGTGGAACAACTCTTATCGAAGTTTCGGTTATGGGGCAGTTACTTAAAATGTTTTTATTTTATTCAATTTCGTGGAGAAACCCCCTATCATGGCTATCATTTTGCTGGAGAACCTTACACCCAGTATAATTCTTAAATAACAATTAACAAACCAGTAGGTATTATTAACATTACAAAACACAAGCGAAACAGGTTTCGACAATATTAATTTACCTACAAACTACACCTACCTACTCACTTACCGCAAAACCGCACCTACTTACAACACTTGCGACATTTAAAAAATGCATTATTACTTGCGTTTTTTTTTTGCATCACACTCACTCACTGCATAGGGAAATAAAATAAAATAACTGAACAACTTAATGTTCTTTTACATACCATCTCATGCCCTATTTATGGTCTTTGGTTCCCTGAAAGCGGGGTAACTATGTTGGCAAAAATTCCCAAGGGAAATTAAGAAATTTAAAAAAAAGAACTGTAATTTTGCTAGAAGTCAAAATTAAAAACCGTATTTTAAAAAGTTAAAAGTCCTATTCTATTTTTCTCCCATTCTCGGAATCGCGTATTTACTCGAATCGAAATCGATTTTCCAAACGAAATTGTATTTGAATTTATCACAGGAATTTATGAAAATTATTTCTTTAACTGGCCAGTATTGTTTGTGTCGCATGCTGAGGTCGCATGGAATAAGCGGCCAAAAAAAAAGAAACATGATAAATTGGAAATGAATTAAATTTTTAGTCTGTGGTTTTTATAACCTCAACATTTGTGTGTGTCGATTTAATTCTCAGTTTTTTAATAAGAAACATCAAATATTTAAACAATCAGTATGATGTACAAAATGCCTACTGCAAGTTAGATAAATTATCTTACGCGAATGGAGATATTTTGTGATGGATGAACTCATACATAGTGATAGTGAGTGACTTTTGCTTACATATTTTCAAGCTTTAATTTTCCTATTTTTTTTTTTGCATTTGAACTTATCTTTCATTCGATATGTAAAGCAGAGTGTTCCACTCGGGTGTTAACATCAATAGCATACTCGTTTTCTAGGCGCCCGAGCGCAGCAATAATAATATATAATAATACCCTCGTATGCTATTCATGTATAACTACCCTTGTGTAACAATCTTCTATTAAGTTGTGCTTTAATACAGGTTGTAAAAAAAAAGGACTGAGTTGCTTTAAAGTTTAAACTCACATGTTCTACTAATTAACTTTCCCAAAGCACAAAAATTTAAACTCGAAAAAAAATGCCTTTTCCATACAAAGATGCTCTCCTCATCTGGCATCATTTCGATTTCGAGAAAAATATTTTTGCTTTGCGAAAGTTGTTTGTTATCATCAGTAGAACATGTGGTTAAAAGGAACGCGGTACTTTTTTTACACCCTGTATAACTAGAAACAAACTCGAAGACTTGGCTCGGTTTTATTTAGATAGATACTTTTTTTTTTTTGTTTTATGTTACAATCGAGACTTGGCACGTTTTTACAGAACGTTTTTGTAGGGATTGAGTGCATAGTATTAATATTGAAATATATGAAGTTTTGTAAGTAAAAGAGAGGAATTAATAACCAAAAAATATTTTAATAATTTCAAAATAATGTACCTACAGGGTTCCCTGTTGTTGTACGTTCGTACAAATAGATTTCTTTACATTTTAACAAATAAAATGACTAAATTAATTAAGTACATAAATGTAATTATTATTTTTCATCGTTATTATGATTGTAATATAAATATAATTAAATACAAACTAATATCTTTTGCTTTTGGGGTATATCAGTGAACTTACATTTCTCATTTAAGTTGTGATGATGACAAAAATCATTGTGATATTTTGACTTATACATTTTCATGTTTTAAAGTTTTAAACATAAAAAGCACTGTGTGCTGAAAGTATACAAAAAAATTGCGATGCATCCGATACCGATACCGATATATCGGCGATACTTCGGGTTAGGCGATGTAAGTATCGACGATATTTCTATGACCGATTCATCGATACTTTTTAAAAAAATTTGTGGCAAACGAGGCGCAATGACGTGTTATACCCTAACTTGGAAAAAATTGTGACGAAATGTACTTTAGCTTCCAAATGAGCTCTGTCGCATGCATCTGAGAGACTATTTTCCAGCGCAGGTCTTATTTCAAACAGACTTGCAAAATCGCCTTTCTCCGCAAAACTTAAGATTACTTTGTTTTTTTTTTAATCAAAAATCTTATCAATATTTTTTTATATACTAAAATTTTTAATCTTCAATTATCTATTATCAATCTATATCTCTACTTTTTATATTATAAACAAAATTCTAACTTGTGAAATATTTTTTTCACCTTCATTTATGAATTCACAATATAAGCGTATTGGGTATCGGTATTGCCGATATTTTTATAAGAGTATCGGTATCGAATAGGCGAAAAGGCGTATCGATGCATCCTTGCAAAAATACAGTAATTTTTATTAAATAAATAATTATTGTTAAAATTAAAGAGTATCATAGGGAACGTTTTTTTTTGTAAGATTTTCTGCTACTTGCGATGTAAGTAGGTACTTACTTACGTACTTTTCTTCCGAAAGTCGAACTTTAAAATTAATTGGAATATACGTAATTAATAATTAAATTACAAATCTAAAATGCAACCAACTGTTTAATCTGCCATTTTTCATGAAATATATTTGTTATGCCTCTTTTCAGATAGATAGAATAAAAATTATACCGGGTGTAAGGGACAGCGTACCGCAAAACTGATAGGGGTTGCTCATGCGCATGCTAAGTCAAAATAAATTATTCAGAGGGGCAACGCTGCCAGTGTCGTAATCGTCTCTAGAGGCCATTTATTATTTATAGTTATTTTTAAGTATTTATTCTGTTATTGCATTTTTATTATTTTTTGAAACAAACATATATTAATAGAAAAAAAAAATATTAATACAAATAAATTCGATCAATTTAAAAAAAATCTTCCAGATAATGAAAAACAAAAAAAAAACTAAACGAAATAATGACCATTTTGATCAGACAGTTTTAGAGAGCCAAATGTCCCTTACAGTCAGTAAAAACGTGGTGAGTCTAGATATCTTTCTGCTTCGAGAGAAAGAAAGATACCTACAGACTTATTTTTTTTTATTATTATGAAAGAATTTCCCGGTGAAAGTTGTGAAGTTTCGTTAAATGAGTAACCCCTAGCAGTTTGTGAGAAGCTATCCTTACATTACAATACAGGGTGTTAATTTAATTGCGTGCCATAGCTCAAGGGGTGTTTCAATAACGTATAAGGAGCCTAAAATTTAAAATTTCACTAAGTGATAAATTGACAAATATAATCTTTGTGTACTAAGTCCCCGTGGGAATCAAGCTTTCGGAACACGAGCCCATGGCTCACATCACTAAACCACGGAGGCAGTTGAATACTGCTAAAAAACATAACATAGTAATCTCAGACAGTCTACCCACTCAATTACGAATTGATAACACCAAGTTATAGATAATGCGAAATAATCTTAGAGATAAAGAGGAATGAATACATTGAATTTTTATCATTATACGCGTATTAATTTAATTGCTTGCCATAGCTTAAGGGGTGTTTCAGTAACGTATAAGGAGCCCATAAAAAATATAAGAACAATAATCGGTAGGTCAAAAAATATAAAAAAGCAATAATCGGTAGGTTAGGTATTCATAATGATTCCCAGAGTTGCGGTTGGCCGTCCGGCTATAATAAATCCCGCGCAGCGCGAGTCGCTATCGACCAATGAGAGAGACGCGTGCGGGCTCGGTTATAGCCGGAGAGCTAGATGCAGCTGCAATACTGACTATTAACTTTTTTATTTATTGGGTTGGTTTCTCTTTTTACATTACTCCTAAGCTATGGCACGCAATTAAATTAACACCCTGTATATTGCGTCATTATTATCTATATAAAATGTAACATTGACCGAATTCAGTGCTATTTCATTTGGGAATTTCCCTATTTATTTTATCATACTTTAAATTTACTACTTATTACTAGTCTTTTATCCTGATTAGATTCCAGAGGTCCTAGGTTCGATTCCCACATGGTACCAACATATTTCTCAATTTATTACTTTGTGAAATTTTCCCCCTTTTGTAAAAGTTAAGGACAATGCAGGCTGAGTCATCTGTCTCTTTTTAAACACACTTTCACTAAACTATTAATAAAAATAAAAAATAAAATATTGTCTAGTCTTCAGAAAATTTGCTCACTCTCAATATAATATTAACACAATATGAAACTCATGGCTTTAAGCATACCCTAACAATGCAACATAAGTGGTGTATCATCATTCTACATCTACACACGTTATAGTTAGGTATAGGTTCTTTATTGAGTCTTGAGAAAAAAAAATAAGGTTGTTGACCTACTACGACAAGCACTTACATACACACCAGTTTCTTTATACTTACCTAATAAGCCTCTAAGATAAGTAAAATCACGCGTGTAACCTAGAGGGTAGGCAGACCGTAGACAGGCGAACGGAAGACGTTTTCGAAAAGTCAGCTTCCCGAAAACTGATAGGGGTTGCTCAGTCAACGAAACTGAACAACTATCACAAATTTAAAAAAAAAATACTTCCCCATACACAATGAGGAATCTAAATTTTTTTAAACGAATTTCTTTGCTGAAGTTGTTCAATTTCGTTGATTGAGCAACCCCTATCAGTTTGCGGGAAGCTGTTCCTCTTGAACTTTATATTTATGACTTTTTTAAAATATGCTAGCTTGTTTTAGTGGTTTCAAATAGAATTTGTGAATGTCACATATTTATTATAATGTCAAGGTTTTAATAAATTAAAAACCGATATCTGGTGGTCGCGATAGCTCGTAAGTTACAACAAAAAAAAAAACTTGTACATTGAAAAAATCAATATCCATTTATCGGCCAATGTTTTATAAAACTGTCTAATATTATCGATTTCTGATTTACGACTCGTAAAAAAAATACGAAACAAATTAGGTACTACTTCTTATCATTGAGAAAAACGTGTCTGATATTATACGGTTTATTTTTCAGACTATAAACTGTAATATTTACCTAATCGTAAAAATTAAATTTAATGCAAACGGATAATAGAACAGAAAATCATGCACGTATTTACTGGGGATTATGCAGAACCTTAAGAGCTTATTGATGGAATAATATGGGTACCTATAAGTAACCCTTAAATCCTTTTCCGCCTAACCCTTATAAGAAAAGAGGCATAACTATTTGATTAAAATATGACCTAAGAAATTGTTGGTTCTCATACCAGTTGTTTAAAAACAATTGCAAATATTTTCAAGTGCGGTGATTAAATTTTTGCAAATGTTTTTAAGAACTTCAATTCTAAAATATAATTAACTCAGCAAAAACTAAGGCAGTATTTATATTGCTAGGCAGAACTTTATAAAATGTAATATAATTGGAAATATAGGTAATACGCATTTTGAGTGTTTTATACAAAAATCTCAATTTTACAATTTACAACTATTATTTATTTACAATATTTTTATTTTGGGCTACATAAAAATAATTTTAATTTCATTATTTGCGCTTTAGTTCTAAGAATAAAATATAAAACAGAATTTAATAAAATATTTTAATGTTTTAAAAGTAATTGCATGATTTAATTAAAATAAAATAATAATTAAATATTTTAAGTTTTAGGGAAAAATAGCCCAAAATATTATGTACATATTTATAAAAAGTCATATAATTAACAATTTAATGAACACCGTTACCATTCAGTCCGTTGCCGTTAGCTGACAACTCTTGCATACTTTTCAAATGGAATGGCGATATTGTGAACACTTCGTCCTTGACTAAGTCTTCTAAATTCTCTCCACTGTACGATAGAAGTGGAGAAATTTCAACATCAATATGGTCCTCAATAACGCCACCAGCTTCTCTGATATATTTCCTGTGGAGCCGTAGTAAGTCTTCCCGAGCAGTTGACGGACAATCCTTCTTAGCAGAGTCGGCATTTTTGAGAGCAGAGAATTCTACGTCTCTTGCCACTTCTAAACAAATAAAGTTTTTTGCAAACTCAAAGACGTCAAAGATAAACTTTTCCATTTTTATTCCATTCGGCTCTGATGTTTTCTGACGAACACCATTGTCATCTACGTATGGAATCTTCTTTTTAGCTACGTGAAGTTTAAGTTTAGTTTCGTAATCACAGATTTTAGATAAGAATTCAGCTGAAAAGTAGTGGTTGCAAATATTGCCGGCAGAAAATGTCAAACGTCCATCCGGGTTTCTTTTGTTAGCTGCTTCATCGGTAAGCTCAGAGTATTCCACAACCTTGTAATGACCGTTGACTTTACAAACAACTCCTACAGCTTCACTAGGTGCCGATTTCTGGACAACTTTAGCTGCACAATCGGCATTCTTGCTTTTGCAGTAACCAATGAAAATAGGATCGGCAACTTTGATTAAAATATTGTCAACAGAATGAGCGTGTAAATGTTCTACACCACGTTTTGAAATATCGTCAAGAATACCTTGAGACTTCAACGCTCTGTAAAGGCCTCCGTTACCATCAGGTGCTGTAGATAAGTGATGTTTTTCATCAAGGAGAATTTTTCCGTTGAAATCAAAGCATGGTAGCCTGCCTTGCTCGAAGAATACAATATCCTCTTCGTTGAGTCCGAAAAAATTATGTTCTTTAAAGAAATCTGCAGTTGGCCCCATTGTATGTTCAGAAGTCATAATGTACCAAGTTATTTTGCCTTCTTTACCGGTCTTTTCCGTTGCCATTTGCTGTACCCTCAGAATTCTTTCTGCTTGAATTTGAAACAGTGTCTTTCCTGACGGTAAGCCGACGTTGTACATACCTTTAGGGTGCCCAAAACCGAGTCTGGTTGCTTGCCCGCCGGCAAGAAGCAAAACACCAACTTTACTGCCCGATATCTCATTGAAACCAATAGTTTCGTACTCCACACGCTTTTCTTCAGTCAAACCAGGCACGGACTCGTAGTGCGACTCCGGAATAGGCTTCAAATCATCGTCAAACTTCTCCAGAATCACTTTAGTAGACTCCATCGCGCGCGTGAAAAGCGCGTTAATTTCCGTAAGGTCCAACTTTTTAATTTCCGCCGCCAAGTTTTCCCGCTCATTTTGCGACAATTCCGGCCAGTACTTGATAAGGTGATCTTGACCGTGAAGGTCCAACAACTCCTTCAATTCCTCGAAAGACATCGCAGCGAAACTTCACAAAAAATGTATTGAGATTAGATTACACAGTGTACCACAACTGCACGGCGCGATTAGAAAGTTATGACTGTGAAGTGAACTGCTTCATAATAAGCGATTTGGAAATCATTTCGCTCGTTCTCCCACCACAAAACCACAAGAAAACACGTCGACTGGTTTCCGACAATCAGTTTAGTATTTACATTTTTGTCGGTGGTTTTGACATTACGCGATTTTTTGCAACCATAGTACATTTTAGTTGCATTGATAACATAGACGATGCTGTTCTCAACAATACTGTTACACAGCAAGCAACGTACATCAAAAAATTCAAAAATTACAAACAATTGTAAAATCTAGTATCAACTAATCACATTTAAGATTGCGCTATGAACAACGTAATATTCACAAACCACATCGCAAATGCAGTGTTGCATTTTCAAATTCTCACGTTACTTATCCTGCCTGAAACCACCCTGAAACTTATGAAATAAGCATTTATGATTCGTAATTTAGTTGAGCATTTAGTTTCAGAACGGGTTTGTCTATGGTCTACTTTTGTCTATGGTCTATTAGTGCTGCCAACTTTTAGTGATTTCCCTATTATACAGGTAAATTACAGTATACGGAGAATTAGGCAAGTCAGTTACAAGAAAATTGAGTTATTTTTTAGTACGCATATGTCGTAGGATGATTTGATAAATCGAAAATTTTCCTCATAAAAATTCCCCCCCGCGCCCCGCCCGCGATTTTATTTCGCGCGAAAAAAATCGCCCTGCGTGCTAAGCCTGAGACTTGAAAAAAGTGCGAATGGTTCTTCCTACAGAGGTGTGGTTTTTTAAACAAAAATGACAGATTTAAGAGAAATTCATGTTGAACGATCAGCTAATCATAGGCAAACTAGAAACCAATCAAAATAAAATTAAGTCAGCGAGCAAAAATGTAGCCAATCAGAGTTGAGCATATCAAATGTTACTAGAACGACGAGGGTTTACGCAAAAAACCTGACTTTCTCCAGTAAGATTTGACAATGTTTTCGCCTTTGTCTAATTATCCGCGTTTTCGCAAATTCCCTAGGATTTTCGCGAAGATTCGAATTATCAAATCATCCTACGACACATATAAACTGTGTGCTTATCCCAATCCTATGAATGCAAATGTATTTCGCATTATTAGTGTGCATCAGTCTACATGAGTTTTCAGTGGGAATGAAAATGAGGTAAAGAGTAGCTATTAGTCCCCACGGCCCAACTTAATCTATCTGTCTTCCACCATTTATCAAATACTGTATATCTATCCCGATCATCACACTGCACCGCGCACCGCGGCGTAGCGCGGAGCGACGGACGGAGCGGTATCGTTCTTTGTAAGTACATTGGTTTGTATGAAAATCACGCGGGGTATGGCACACTGGCTCCACGCCCGCCTACGCGCGGAGTGAAAACAATGGAAACATAGACAGTAGCGCGTAGCCCTTTGCGTAGCCCAATGTGAACACCACCTTTTTTTTATATATATATTCTCCCGTTTGGGAAGGCGAAGAGCGTGAGCCCATGCAGCCTAGTCTTCAGAGTGTATTTTCTTGTCTTCTTATACCTTATCTAACCTACGCTAATCTAAAAGTCATTGGAATGCGCCGGTGATTCACATTCCAATGCTCAATAGGCTTTTGCGCGGAGATAACAATCCGAATCGTACGGTAGCGCCTTCCTTTGCTTCTTACTCCCGCCATATTGTTCCTCGTCAGCAGATCATTATGTTAAATCCACCACATTAAATCCAAAATCACTGCAAGGAACTAATTTATAAGAACGAGGAACAAAGTCCGTCAGATTTTTCATGCCCCCCGCGCAAAACCCCAACCTAACCTAACCTAACCTAGAACTCATTAGATTGCGAGTGGCCGCCATCTAATGCTATCTGATGATTTACGCGGGAGTGTCGAGTCGAACCATATAGGATTTCTGTACTTTATTTCTTACTTTCACCACATTGTCTTTCACTACCGGCACATTATTATGCTAATCCCACTACACTAACACAATAATAACCGCGAAAAACTAAATTAGAAAGCCAGAAACTCGTCCTAAGTGTGATTCGTTACGATTCCCGCGCAAAACTCCCCTTATTTTTATTAAAAAATGTTTTGTTTTTTTTTGGAGTTCGAATTTTTACTTTTGAGTAATTTTTTGCGATGACCTGGCAGCCCCACTCCCCACGCTTCTGTCAAAAAAATGTCAGATGGTCTCCTCGGAGACGTGTGTTATTTTTTGCTATTAATTGTCGATTTTTTACTGAAAATCATATTCAGTCTCACTCATGGTGTAATATACTCGTCCAAGTTCGTGTTGCAGCAGTTATTTGATGTCACGATGACTGAATCGTCGAAGAAACGCAAGAGAACTTCGAACGACAAACCTAACCAAACTATGGTTCACCGCGGCGTTATCGACGCCAACTGGCAAAAACTGCTATCTAGCACTCTTCTGACGGAGAAAAAGAACGAAAAGCCCGTTCAGGAAACCAATTCGAACCAGTTTACGGGCACTTTTCGTCGTACACGGAAGAAAAATAAACAAACCCAGGAAGCGTCGAATGCTGTCCAAAATAACATGAAAACGCTCAATTTGAACACTGAAACTACTAATCTAGTATCTAACAACACTCCTCTAGCTAACGTCAACCTCAAAACACCAAATGGTCTTGTGAAAAATGGTCTAAATAACAATCAGAGTCCGAAAAACAAACTCACTAAATTCATTGCAATAGATTGCGAAATGGTGGGTATAGGTTACAATGGTGATGACCACATGTTGGCCAGGGTGTCACTAGTCAACAAATTCGGTGATTGCATTTATGACAAGTTTGTTAAGCCAAGAGAAGAGGTTATAGACTACAGAACCAATATTAGTGGTGTAAGGAAAGAGGATTTAATAAACGGTAAGATCATATTGCATACTTTAAGTCACACTTCTATCTCTTACAGGGTAGGCAGAGCATAAAACTCTTAGTAAAAGGTATTGCTATAGTGTGCTATAGTGACAAGTTGTCAGCCCATTGACCAACTTAAACTACAACACACCAACCCTCCAAACTCTTTGCTAACTACATAACTACAGCATAGGTACCCAGAAGGAGAGTAGCTGGCACATTCTATCTTTTGAATGGAAGAAAATGGAACATAATATCAGAATTACCCATGTTTGGATATCATGAAAGGTCTAAATTTTATAAAAAGCATAAGACTACAATTTGATTGTAGTATAAGTAACTTTCAAGCTGGACTTAGAAAAATACATAATTTTTTTACAACCTGTATGTAAAATTCCCTTCGCCTTCCAGCGGAAGACTTCACTACGGTCCAGAAAGAGGTAGCGGAGCTGATCCGGGGCCGGATCCTGGTGGGGCATTCGTTGAAGAACGATCTGAGCGTCCTGTTCCTCTCGCATCCCAAGAGGAACATACGGGATACTTCCAGATACAAACCATTTAGAAAGGTATTATATATATAAAAATTACTACATATTAATTTGCTTTTGACTAGGTAGGTAAGGTAGGCCCTTGAAAGTTTGGTATTGTACAATGATATTGGGTTGGTTGGAAGAGATCTCTTTATAGAGATATGTACCTATAAGTTCACCATTGCATACCATGTTTATAAATGCCATTTCTTTTGTATTTAATTCCAATTCCAATAGTCCTCTAATTAAGACAACCACAACATACAGGCTTGCTTGGCCTAGTGTAGTTTTCTTAGTAGTCACCTAAAATGTATATTGGTCTGATAATAGCATTTTTGTATTTTTGGATAATATTTAATTCTTTTCATGTGACTAAAATAACAATAAAGATAAACTCAACAACTTGGGAATTTAGTTAGGGTGACAAAATGTACCATTTTGTAAATTTTGTAATTACGTAAATTATGAGAGAAGTCCTCAAAAAAAAAAACAAAAAGCCCGAATGGTGTGGTTTGAATCCCACCACGTACCAATGTGTTTTTCAGTTTTCGAATTTAATATGTACGTTTATTCGGCGCTTTTACGGTGAAGGAACAATCGTGAGGAAACCTGCACACACCTACGAAGAAATTCAAAGGTTGTGTGTAACCTAATCTAGGATTGGGTCTGGTTTCCCTTCTGGGTTGCGGACGTCAGATGGCAGTTGCTCAGTGTAAAAACCAGTATCCCCGTTCAATCCCCTAGATTAGGTAGCCGACCCTGAGAGATACGGGAAAAAGGCTAGGAAGATGATGATGATAAGAGAAGTCCTCAAATTATTTTAAAATATTTCCTACCACATATGTATTCTCTTTTAAATAAAACTCTTTATCTTTCAGATCACCAAAGGCAGCACTCCATCACTTAAACGTCTAGCAAAAGAGATCCTCGGTATAGACATACAGGGTTCAGAACACAGTTCTGTAGAGGATGCCCGGGCTGCCATGCAGTTGTACTGTACCGTCGCTAAGAAATGGGAGGCGATGATGAGCGAGAAACGAGGGGGTAGGAGGGTCGATGAATGACATACAGTGACAAGGAGGAAACGACGTAGCGAGTAGAGGGAGAAAGATTATTAGAGAAAGAGTAAGAGAGATGTAATTAGATATTTTGTTTTCGTCCACTGTCCCAAAACTGTCAATAGAGCAACAGGGCAACAGTCCCAAAATGTAATTTTTTTCAAACCCCGAACTCCCATGTTGTCTATTTCCCAAAAGACAAATTCCCATATTGTCCAATCCCCATTAGGACAGCTTCCCATTCTGCCTATTTCTTTATTGCGAAATACGGTCGTCGCTAAGAAATGGGAGGTGATGATGAGTCAGAAACGAGGGGGTAGGAGGGTCGATGAATGACATAAGGGCAGGGCAGAGGGAGGAAGGGAGTTGATTAATTGAAAAAGAGAGGGAGATGTTCAGATTTAGGTTTACTAGATTAGATAGCAATAAAGCATATTACATGAAAATAAACAAGCTAATAGTTACACTTGGGTGAGATTTTTTAAAACGTCAATGTGTGCCGTGTGGTTACAATGTGTAGCGTCGGCACGGTACGCCGAAGACCGTGGGTTCAAAATAACATAAGTTGGCTCGAAAAGTAACATTATGACCACAAAAATTTAATTTGTAACTGTACTGGTGGTAAATAAAGATTTATTTTTGTGTACATTTGTTTATCTCCCTTTTGGTCTCCGATTTACTATTATTATTATGTGTTTCACCATTATCTAGGGACTATAGGGTCTCGACATGAGAGGGTCAAAAATAACGTAAAATGTTACTTTTGTAACATTGTGGCAACAATGTCCCGTCAATAATAATAATAATGTGCGGCGGACCTACGTCCACACGCCCGGACCGCACCAATTTGACAGTCCGGTCCGGACGTCTATTAGCACCTTTAAGCAGGAGCCGTATTTTTGAACCGCTAAAATCGAATTCGCACCTTACACCCGGTATAGAGAATAGATAATGTTATGTTAGAATCTTCAAGTTTTATGTCGTAAAATATTTTTGTACTTGGGTTTGCGTCTTTGTCGCACATTTATAGTTAATAAAGTTTGTCTATTGTTATATTGTTTTTTTTTTTAACTTATTATCCCGTTTAATAAAACATTTTGTTCAGAAAAAAAAACTGTTTTTCCAAGCTATGATAAGTTTCTGGTTTCAAAAAGAATTAATTCCACATGATCTCAAATTTTAGGGTATCAAATCAACCTACTTATGAAACTGAACTGATTTCTCCAAGGTACAGTTCGAGATATGATTTTTTTGTATCTGAATTTGATTTTTTATTTGAATCTTAGGCTCGTATTTATAAAGCGATCTCAAGTTTGAGAGCAATATTAAGTATTGATTTGACAGATAGTTTTGTATTGAAATGAAATTTCTGATACGAACTCAATCTCGCTGTCACTCTTGAGAGCTGATTATAAATACGGGCCTTAATCTGACGCGCTTGAGTATTTCCGGCTATAGTATTTTTTTTACTATTCTGATCGGCTGCCCTAGACCGCTAGACGCCCGGCTCTATATACACATACATACACATACACAAATCACGCCTTTATCCCTAGAGGGGTAGGCAGAGCAAAAACGACCTAAAGCTAAACAAAAGTCGTTCCGCCACGTCTGACAAGTTGAGGGTTATTACAGATGATAATGTATATTGCTATAGTGACAGGTTGTCAGCCCATCGCCTATAAATTACAATACACTTAAACCCTTGAATCCCTTAGCTGATTTTTACAGCATGCCCGGGAGGAGATGCAGCTGGCACATTCTATGTTTTTCTATTGCTCCCAGTCCAGCATGGAAGAAACTCCGGCTCCATATAGGCTCTATATAGAGGGCTTATATCTCGTGAAGGTACTCAGCAGGACACAAGGTATCCCCCATATCTTAATCTGACGCGCTCGAGCAAATCCCGAAATACCCTCTTCGCCTGCCGTACCTACTACGCTACTACTAGCTGGAGTCGTATTTTTGAACCGCTCGAATCGAATTCGCATGCGTAAGCGCAACTTTCGCATGCCAATTTGTATGGAAATCGCATGCGAAAGAGTAACTTTCAAGCGGTTCAAAAATACGACTCCTGGACGAGTCGTTTGAAAGGGCGGCTTAGGCTTAACATGCACAGCGATTTTTTCGCGCGAATTAAATTCGCAAAAATCTATGAAGTATGGAGTTGTATGAAAGCGCGGACAGATTCCAGATACAAATGCGCGAATATTTCCGCGCGAGTAAAATCGCTGTGCGTACAAAAATGCTCACTTCATTTAACGACTTTGTATGGAAATAGCATAAAAAAAATTGGATTGAATTTTTTGCTTTGGGTAAGTTGTTTGCTAAAGATCTTATACTTATACTTTTTTGCACCCTGTATAATTACTCAGGAAAATGAAAAAATAAACGCAAGTTATATTCAATATCGTCGTTTATTTTTCTTTTAATACAATGTTATTTAACAGTATATTTATCACACTTATTTTGAAACCTAAGTAAGTATATGTATTGTATATTTTATAATATTTTTCTTCATATTTACGTACAATTCGGTCAATTAAATAAATAAAAAAAAAACTATAAATTATTAAAAAATTACCTAAATACAGATATAAATACTTTTTTTTTTTGGTATATGTAATTGTGCCAAATGTCTTAAAATATTATAAAGATAAATTATTGTTTAAAAAATAAATAAAAACAGCAAAAGCTAAAAAGCGACACACATTCACCGCCTACATTTGATTAATTTTAATTATTTATTTATCAAAACAAGAACTGAACAACTTTTAGAAACAATCTAGCCCGAACTTTAAATACGGATCGAAAATGTTTGTGCGAGTTAAAAAAAAAAATAGGTGAAAATAAAAATGTCAGTTGTTCAGTTCATGGTCTTTTATTATTTATTTATCAAATTAAGAACTGAACAACTTTTAGAAACAATCCAGCCCGAACTTTAAATACGGATCGAAAATGTTTGTGCGAGTTAAAAAAAATATAGGTGAAAAAAAAAGTAAGTTGTTCAGTTCATGGTCTTTTATCTAACGATAATGGTGTTATTTATGACCATTTATTATTTTATCATGGCGAACACATTTCTTGTATTTTTTTTAAGAAATGTATTTGCTAGAATCTACAGGAAGTAAAAAAAACTGACCAAACTTAAGAATGTGAACATGACACTGAACAACTTTTCCCAAAGAAAATAGATAGGAATATGAAAAAAAAAAATCTATCAACCATTTGAATGGGAAGTAGGGCTTTTTTCATATTTCAACCTATGTTCCTTGGCGAAAGTTGTTCAGATTAAACGGTCGATATAGTCAGCAATTCTTTTACTCCCGGTAAGTATATCAATGTATTCCTAACTACAAAAACACTAATCTTCACATTTTCAAGTATCTTAAAAAATCATATTAGTACCTACCTAAGTAAATTTTCTTATTCTTGTGCACAAATAAATAAGTTGTTCAGTTTTGAAGCTCTACTTCGGAGCTGTTTCTGACTAGTCGTTATAGTTCTAAATACTTAATAAATTATAAGTAAAAAAAACTTTTTAAACAAGCTTTTATTTTAAATGCGCTAAAAAGAGTAAAATAATATTTTCCTATAAAACTTCTAGTAGACAGGTACTTATCAATTTATAACGTCATCCATATAAGTCTGTGACGTCATCACATAATTTTTAAAATATAAAATCTTGTCGCGTGACAAGACACAAGTTTTTTTAATTTATTGGCGAGGGTATCTAAACAGATAAATCACGCGACAAGCTTTTATATTTTAAAAATTATGTGATGAAGAAGTTATAAATTGATACCTACTAAGTAGAAGTTTTATAGGCAAATTTTATTTTATTCTTTTTTAGCGCATTTAAGATAAAAGATTGTTTATATAGTTTTTTTACTTATAATTTATTTTTACATTTTTGTCAGCTTCGGCTAACGGCTTCATCATTAGACCCTCGTCATCATGTGTAATAGAAATTGGTCAAGACAACAAATCAAATGAGGCCCAACTTTGCATCTTGGCACTTTCCAAGAGGGAGTACCGATGGCTATCTGTTAGCTCCATTATGAGACCCTCATCATCATTTGTGATAGAAACTGCTCAAGACAACAAAACTAATGAGCATAAACTCGGCTTTCTTAGCAATTTCGTCGGGGCAGTTCCGATAGCTATCTGTCAACTTCATCATGTGCAATAGGAACTGCTCAAGACAACAAATCTAATGCGCCCAAACTTGGCTATCTTAGCACTTTCCATGACGGAGATCCAGTGACTACCTCTCGACTCCATCACGAGATCAGCTCGATAATCTCATAATATTGCATTGTCATCGGATTCATCTAAGTATGCAAAATTTTAAATTTATAGCTCATTCGGTTGAAGATAACTGCTTCAAAATTGAGTTGCAAGATTCCACACGAACATACATAGTTATACATAGGGATACGAAAAAAGTATCGATACTACCCAGTACTCGATACTTTTGTTTCGATACTGAGTATTTTCATACTCGATACTCTTCGATGCGATACCAAGTAGGTATCGATACTTTTACAAATACTCGATATTTATATTTGCCAAGGTTTTGACCAGCAAATTTGCAACGAACTCGATACTTCAAGGCATCGATACTTTTTTCCGATACCGGTATCGATACTTTTGATACGATACTGTAACCCTAGGTACAAACAAAGCGAGTTAAATAAAAGCTTTTAAGGAGTTTTACGCGGGAATCGTAACGAATCGCTGCAGGTCGGATTTTCTGGCTTTCTAATATAATAATGTGCCGGTAGTGAAAAGTCAATGTGGTGAAAGTGAGAAATGAAGTACCACAATCCTGTATGGTTCGAATCGATGCTCCTACGTAAAGCTTCATACAGCATTGGATTGTGGGTACCACACTCGCAATCTAATGAGTTCTAGATTAAGCTAGGTTAGTGTAGGTTAGATTAGGTTAAGATTACTCAAGAAAGAATACTGTAGACTTCTACACTCGTCACTGGCACAAGTGTCCCCAAATCTGGGTTGACGATAGCGAAACAAAAAAAAAAAAGCTTTTAAAATAGGTATTATTTATTTAACAAAATACTATTTACAAGCTTCGAATACATGATAGAATTAACTCAATATTCACGCCGTCGTATAACTCAATATTCTTATTCTTAGTAGCGCTGTCACTTTCTTTTGACATAAGAACATGATAGCAAATCTGAGTAGCAAATACACACATGACTTTGACATTCCTAATCTGACATTAAATTGCTTAAATTTGACATTAGATTGCTTATTTAACATAAAATAAGGAACATGCTCTATGCTCGGTTCTTATTTAAAGCAGCTTATGCACAGAATAATAACTAGTAACTAGTAATTAGGAACGTCAAACACATGTGTTTATTTGCTATCCTGTTCTTATGTCAAAGTAAAGAAAGTGACAGCACTATCTTAAAATTAGTTAAGAATGTGGCGCGGCCAGAATCGAGGGCATTGCCCTAGAATTAGTAGTAACTGGACGGCGTGAATTGAGGCCACGGTTGTTTTATGTTTATACTAAAACTGAACAACTTTTAACTACCCTGAGTCAGGTGGCGCCCTCATCAGTCAAAAAATCATTACTCACTGAAAAAGCGATTTATCGAAAATCCGGTAAACCAGATTGAAATAAAAGCAAAGAAGATAATTTAGAACATCATAAATGGCAGTAACGGAAGGAAAATTTGCGAAAAACGTCCACTTTTAGCACTATGGTATATGTAACTGCTGTAAACACTGAATCATGAATTTATAGTGCTTAAAACAAACTTCAGTACCTATTCTTTAATCTGGTTTACCGGATTTTCGATTCATTGCGTTTTCAGTGAGTAATGATTTTTTTTACTGATGAGGGCGCTGGCGGCGCGGCACCGGGGATCCCCTTAAGTGCCAAATTGTTTGCGTTATTTTGTACGAAAGAGTTTAAGTACCTACCTAAGTAAAAACAATTTATTGTAGGTACACAAAAGACAAAAATAATAAAATAATAATTAATACTATAAAATAGCTTAAACAATGTTCTTTGGGATAAGTTGTTCAGTTAAGGGTATAAGAACCTCTCTTGAATTAAAAATGAATAATGTATAGGGTGTCAATGTTTGTATCGACAGAGTATCACATGAAAAAGACGTAAAAAAAAAGGTGCTTCCCATACAAATTATAACCTCTATTTTTTTAGAAGGATTTTTAAATCATTTTTTATGTGATCCTTTATTATTAAAACAGCCCCTGAGCTATGGCCCGCAATTAAATTAACAAACATCCTGTATATTAATTTGTGCAACGTTTTTATACAATTTCTGCAAGTAAGTACATAGTTTTCTTATACATACTCTTAATTAACGCTTGTTATAACATTTTTGCGTATTAAATGTGTTATACTGGGTGTAAGGGACAGCTTCCCGCAAACTGATAGTGGTTGCTCGGTCCACGAAACTGAACAACTTGCACCAATTCTTTAAGGAAATGAAAAAAAAGTGACTTTCCCATAAGAAATGACCGCCTCGATCAGACAATTTGTATGAACAAGCATTTATTTTTTTATTTCCTAAAAGCTATCCTAGTGTTAGTTGTTCAGTTTAGTTGACTGAGCAAACCCTATCATTTTGCCGGACGCAGTCCCTTACACCCGGTATATTTCCACAAGGTCATTTTTAAAATTTACATATTCTACTCTACCTAACCTATATACGTCTCATTTTCAAAATATGGCATGAATTTGTGTTTAATTAATTTAAAAATGAAATATATCACAAAACTTTTCAACAATAACAAAATATATTAATAATTATTTCAATTAATTATTTCGGCGTCCATCAAAAAGCGATTCCCGTTATTTGCAAAATAATACTTTAATTAATATAAGTAGCAAAATACTGTCAAAAACAATTTGGAAAATACTGGTCGTACCTAAAATAATTGCTTTACTTTTAGAGTCTGTGCGAAAAGATAACAGGCATGGAATGAGGAGGAAAACTGCCTTTTTCTCCCGCTAGGTGTCGCATGGGCGACTGTACCTTGAGAACTGTCAAATTGTACCAACTTTTGTAAACAAATTGAATATTTTTAGAATATTATCAGTAAATGCCACAATGCAGTGCATTTAATTGCAAAAATAGGGGAATTCATTTGTTTTCCAAAGATTACAAATAAAGAAAACAGTGAGAGACAGTGGGAAAAAAAATTACGTATTAAAAACTTCAATGCAAGTGATGCAAGTTGAATGTGTTCAGCGCATTACAAAGAAAGTGATTATATTGAAAAAAATAACGTTTATGTTAAAAAAACTGATAAAATCGCAATACACATGTGACATTGACACGAAATAAGGTACAGTCGCCCAGAGCGCCATCTGTATTTAGCTTTTAGTTTGGCTCCTCATTGGGTACTTGACTGGGTAGCTTAAAAAATTCAAAACGTTTATACTTAAAACTAATGGCTAAAAATATTGTGGATTTTATTCATCATTAAAAAAAAATGCACATTTAGATTTTAATAATCGAATTAAAAGTATATAAGTTATTGATTTGATTAGTCAATATTTACTAAAATGTGACGTCATAATTTACTATTTTCATACAAAAAAGCGTTTTTGACATTTCATAAAAAGTTGCTGATTTGACTAGTTGGAAAGTAGCCAATTGGTGGGCGCACATTTGTATTATTTAACCCACCCTATTATACCTAGGTCTTAGACCTAAAACCTCCCAAATTTAATGTAGAAAGTTAAGGTTAAAGACCTGGGCATATCCCTCACACGACCAAGCGACGGTTAATTAAATACAAATGCGCGCCCTCAAATTCTACGCCTGTTCTCTTTTCGCACAGACTCTACCTGTGTTTTTATTTATTTTTTTCAAATTAAAAATAATAACTTGTTGATACTTAGTCTAATAATAATATACACCAAGTATATTTGTATGAAAAATTATGTACGTAGACAAGGGCGGTTTCAGGATTCTTTTCTGGGGGGGGGGGATGAACTGTGCTCCGAAGTATGTACTGTGATGGAACCTCTACAGTACTAAAAAACACCGGTCCTGGTGCCCCGTGCCCCCCTCCCCCCTGAATCCGCCCTTGTTTAGGAAATAAAACGTGCAATTCTCAATGTTATGGGAATGCATTTTTTTTACTCAATATCTTCTTTATAACTTAACTGGTTCTAACATTTTTTTCTAGTTACACTTGTTAATACAATACCTAAAAAACAAATAGGTATAAATAAAATTCAGGTTTATTTCGACAACTGTGCTAAAGGACAAATTCTCGAAATGTCAAACTTAAAATACCGATTTCCTAAAATGCCAAATTTCCGATACGTCAACTTTTTAAAGCGCTTTACTTTTTTAAGTAATTGATGGCAATTCTGTAAGAACACGACTTAGATAAAACACTAAATTTTTGTCATAATCAACCTTTAATATGGCATGATAGAAAAAGGTTTTTTAATTGCCTTCAATATGGGACATTGCCCTACTGGGAAATAGACATCATCATCATCTTATCTAATCTTGGGGATTGAACGAGGGGAAAGGTTTTTACACAGACAGTCATCTGACCTCCGCGACCCAGAAGGGAAACCAGACCCAATCCTAGATTAGGCTATTACCGGGCTAGTGGCCAACCCAGCTGTCAGAGTTTGCACACCATTCAGTGAAATTATTTGGTCTAGGTAAGTACTATGCCATAAAATGATGGTAGCTAACAGTATTGGAAATAATGACCGCCTTAACCGCCCAAATAGGTTATTATCAATCAAGTAGGTACAGAATCGAGTTTATAATAGTAGATTGTTACACAAGTTATACATCAATAGCATACGAGGGTATAGAAAACGAGTATGCTATTGATGTTAACACCCGAGTGGAATACACTGCTTTACATATCGAATGAAAGATAAGTTCAAATGCAAAAAAAAATAGGAAAATTAAAGCTTGAAAATATGTAAGCAAAAGTCACTCTCTATTACGATTTCATCCATCACAAAATATCTCCATTCGCGTAAGATAATTTATCTAACTTGCAGTAGGCATTTTGTACATCATACTGATTGTTTAAATATTTGATGTTTCTTATTAAAATACTGAGAATTAAATCGACAAACACAAATGTTGAGGTTATAAAAACCACAGACTAAAAATTTAATTCATTTCCAATTCATCATGTTTCTTTTTTTGGCCTCCTTATTCCATGCGACACAAACAGTACCTACTGGCCAGTTCGATATTAAAGAAATAAAATTTTCATAAATTCAAATACAATTTCGTTTGGAAAATCGATTTCGATTCGAATAAATACGCGATTCCGAGAATGGAAGAAAAATAGAATAGGACTTTTAACTTTTTGAAATATGGTTTTTAACTTTGACTTCTAACAAAATGACAGTTCTTTTTTTTTAATTTCTTAATTTCCCTTAGGAGTTTTTGCCAACATAGTTAGGTACCCCGCTTTCAGGGAACCAAAGACCATATAATAGGGCATGAGATATGTAAAATCATTTTAGGATTTTTATTTCTTTTTAATAGTTTCCTTAAGGTTAGACATTCCGCATTCCGCACTAGAACGTAGCTGCAGCGGCGCGGCGCGGCGCGGCACAGCGCTGCAATGTCAGTTCATACTTTTTGACAGTTTTTGCCGCGCCGTCTCGCGCCGCTGGCAGTGCGGTACACCTCACACATTTATATTTCATTTCATTGAATGATATTCATACAAAGATGAACTGACATTGCAGCGCTGTGCCGCGCCGCGCCGCGCCGCTGCAGCTACGTTCTAGTGCGGTCAAACCTTAAGTGACTAAAATGCCCTTTGACGCATAATATACGAAACGTAAAATGCGCAAAACGCAAAATGAGCGCACCTCGCAAAATGTACAAAAAAGGATTAAGGCCTCTTTTACATGAAACGAATCCGGTAACAACTCATAAAAGTTCGCTTTAAAATGTAGGTCATCTAACATCATCATCACAAAAAAGAAACAATTCCTTTTATGACAACAGTCGTAAAATAACTAATACAAAACATTAAGTTATTTTGAACAAAATGTTATTTATATCTTCTATATTTTAATCATTTTAATTAAGGATGTGACTTTTTTTAATATTGTTTTTTCAATAATCGATTATTTTTGCGGATTATACTTAAATCAAATAAAAAAAAAAACGATTATCTGAGAAAAAATAGTCGATTTTCTCATAAGCCGAAAAAAGGCATATTTTGAGGATTTGAGGAATATGCAATGGCAAAACAGGATATTTAGCGGATTGTGTCTTATGCTATGCACAATCCGCGAAATGTCCATTTTTTCAGCCAATGAGAGAATTCGGGCTTGAGCGTAAAAAATAGATGCCGGAGCGGTATCGTTCTTTGTAAGTACATAAGTTTGTATGAAATCATGAGGGGTATGGCACACTGGCTCCGCGCCTACGCGCGGAGCGGCGCGGAGTGAAAACAAAGGTGCCATAGATAATCACGCGCTACGCCGCGTAGCGCGGAGCCCAATGTGAAAACCGCCTAATATTAAAAATCTATTATTTTCTTGAAATAAACAATTTTTAAATAATCGATTATTTTTTCACATCCCTAATTTTAATCCATGATTTCAATATCTACCTTATTCTATTTAATAGGATTATGTCCAGTCGACAGCTTTTCAATGTTCTATTTCGAAGAATTTTCTCATCTGCCGGCCCACTTTTGTCATATTTGTACACAATTCTTGATCTCTGTAAAGAAATATAATAGATATAGGGTGTCTAATAAGTCATAGATAATATTAGGGAACAATCTATTCATTAAACCATGATTAAACTGAAAAACTCTTAGGCTCGTATTTATAATCAGCTCTCAAGAGTGGCAGCGAGTTTGAGTTCGTATCAGAAATGTCATTCCAGTTCAAAATTACCTGTCAAATCCGCACTCAATATTGCTCTCAATCTTGAGATCGCTTTATAAATATACCAGCCTTAGGCCCGTATTTATAATCAGCTCTCAAGAGTGATAACTATCTTAAGTTCGTATCAGAAATGTCATTTCAGTACAAAACGACCTGTCAAATCCATACTTAATATTGCACTCAATCTTGAGCTCGCTTTATAAATACGACCCTCAGGCCCGTATTTATAATCAGCTCTCAAGAGTCACAGCGAGTTTGAGTTCGTATCAGAAATGTCATTCCAGTTAAAAATTACCTGTCAAATCCACACTTAATATTGCTCTCAAATAAATAAATACGAGCCTTACTAACTTTAATTCAATTTTTGTGTAGGTTGGCGTTGTCACTTGAATGTCAGTGCAATGCCAGTATCTCAAAACGACAGTGTCGCAAAATGTCACTGTCGCACAATGTCAGTGTCTTAAAATGACAATGTCTCAAAATGTCAGTGTCGCATGATGTCAGAAACTTTATAATGTCCCAAAATGTAAGTGGCGCATAATGCCAGTGTCTCAAAATTTCAGTGTCTTAAAATGTCAGTGTCGCAAAATGTCATAGTCGCATAATGTCCGTGTCTCATCTTATCTTATCTTAATTAGCCTATATCATAATGACAAAAAAAATATCTTACCTAGCATCGCCCCATCCCCCGTTTCCTTTGACCAGCCGCTTGTTATGTTTAGCGCCCCCTGTCGTCACGGTGGCAATAACTCTCGAAGGGTATAGATATTTGTTGGCGTTTTTCAGTAGCTTCTGCACTTTGCTTATCACTATTGAGGGGTTGCAATTCTTTTTTTTGTGGTGGAAGCCACTGGAAAAAAGTTATAGGTACATGGTTATTTTTTAAGTCAGTTCAGTACACAAACTGATAGGGTTTGCTGTTTTTACCCAAAGAGTAAAAAACGGGACTCTATCACTGAGACTTCGCTGTCTGTCTGTCCGTCCGTCTGTCACCAGTCACCAGGCTGAGCTAGACAGTTGAATTTTTTTGCAAATGATGTATTTCTGTTGTCACTTGCCACTATAACAACAAATACTAAAAAACAGAATACAATAAATATTAAGGGGGGCTCCCATACAAAAAACGTGATTTTTTTGCTCGTTTTTGTAGATAATGTTTCGGAGGCTGTATCTCATGAACCGTGATAGTTAGATAGTTAAAATTTTCACAGATTATGTATTTCTATTGCCGCTATAACAACAAATACTAAAAACTGGCCAAATGCGAGTCGGACAACACATATGATTTTATTGCCATTTTTACATTTTTTGTGTAAATGATGGTACGGAACCCTTTGTGCGCAAGTCCGACTCGCGCTTGGCCGGTTTTTTATCTATTTAAAACTCACCATTCCCCAATATGAAACACTCTAGGTCCCTTACACAGCATCACCTTAAACTTTTGCCTGTTAGGTCTGTTCTGCGACAGATGTAGCAGCGAATAGTCCCAGTTGTAATCATCATACTCGCAGAATTGGTGTTGCAACTCCATTATATCCTTCCAAACGGTTCTGTTGATTGCAAACCCCATGTTGTGCATACTTGAATACCAGGGCGTTATTTCCACCTAGAATTGGTAGGAATTTTAGTTTAGCGTTGGTAATATTGGTAGGTTTTTACTGGGTATTGTTTAATGAAATTTAAAAAAAATTTAGTAGGGTCTTCTGTGGTAATTTTTAAATTGTCTCAATCAAAATAATTTTCTTTGACGCATAATGCACAAACCGCAAAATGTACAAAACGCAAAATGTACAAAAGTAAAAATGAGCACAACTTGTAAAATGGACAAATCGCAAAATGTACATTTTACGCGCAATAGTGATAGGTACAAACTTTTGTGGGTCATCTAAAGTTTCTATCAGTCTAATAACAAATATTGATATTGAATAATATAAATATTTTAAAAACTATTTTAATTAAAGTTAGGTTGCAGAATTAAAGTAGCAAGCAAGTGCTAAACAAGCAAGCATTATTAATGCAGCTCCAGTAAGAAATACAGAGTACCAAACCAGCAAATACTACTAAATACATTTTTTATACAGGGTGTTAATTTAATTGCGTGCCATAGCTTAGGGGGTGTTTCAGTAACGTTAGAGGAGCCCATAAAAAATGTATAAAAATATCCAACTCAAAAATTAAACAAACAATAGTCGGTACCTAGGTATTCATAATGATTCCCAGAGTTGCGCTTGCGCCTGGCCGCCGTGAAATCCCGCGCGACGCGCGAGTTGCTATCGACCAATGATAGTGACTCGCGCGGCCCGGTTATAGCGCGGCGGCTAGATGCAGCTCTTGGAATCATAATAAATACCGCCTATTATTTTCTTTATTTTTTAAGTAATTTTTTTTATGGTCTCCTTTTTTGTTACTGAAACACCCCCTAAGCTATGGCACGCAATTAAATTAACACCCTGTATTTCTACATCATAACAACACTTAAATATATACATATTTTTTTTCTATTGAGAGACAGGTGCATTTTTATATAAACTAAATTGCAATGGGAGATTTTTCATCTAAAATTTTCTTAAAATCTCTCACTGTACTAAGTACTATACAATACAGGCCTTTGAACATGCAAAAACACCACACATGCTTAAAAAAAAGGTAAAAAGAAGCGAGCGGTACATTAGAGAAAGACAGCTTTCAGTCTAAACTAATAGATTCAGGCTCGTATTCATAAAGCGCTCTCAAGATTGAGAGCAATATTAAGTATGGATTTGACAGATCGTTTTGTACTGAAATGACATTCCTGATACGAACTCAAACTTGCTGTCACTCTTGAGAGTTGATTATAAATACGGGCCTCAGAAACATAAAAAAAACCACTGCATAGTCAATCGTTTAAACTCTATTCATATTTTAGGCAGCTTCCTGTATACATTTAGGTAGAGAACATACTTGTTGACTGGGTGGCTAAAAAAAATTCAAAACGTTTCTACTAAAAACTGATGGCTAAAATACTGTGGATCTCATTCATCAATTAAAAAAAAAATGCACATTTCGATTTAATAATCGAGTTAAAAATATAGAAGTTATTGTAGTCAACATTCACTGGCGTGTGACGTCATAACTCAGTATTTTAATTTTTGACATTTCATAAAAAGTTGCTGATTTGACTAGTAGGCAAATAGCGTATTATCGTCTTTGTATTAATTCTAACTGCCTCCGTGGTCTAGCGGGCTGAGCCATGGGCTGACGACCCGGAGGTCCCGGGTTCGATTCCCAGCGGGGGACAATGACTTTGTGTTGTTGTATCTAGTTTGGTTAGGACATCGCAGGCTGATCACCTGATTGTCCGAAAAGAAAGATGATCCATGCTGTCGGATGGGCATGTAAATAGTCGGTCCTGCGCCTGATTTCTCTCTGGTCGTGTCAGTCAATCTGTCCCATCAGAATAAGAGATTGAAGGAATAGAGTGCACTTGTGTATTGCGCAAACACTTGGGCACTAAAAACTGGTCCTGCGCAGTTGGCTTACTTGTGTATTGCTCAAACACTTGGGCACTAAAAACTAGTCCTGCGCGGTTGGCTTATCTCTAGGAGATTGGGACTATTATACTGATTCATAATTCACATAAAAATATCTGCGATATTCATATTTTCATGATTGCATTTTGCCTTTGTCAATTTATCACTTTACATAATCATCAATTCCCTAAATTTCAAAATGCACTCAGGTGCAGAATATAAAAAAAAAGTTTATCTGAATATAATACAAAATTCAGTTTGGTATAAGATAAGATAAATTCAAGATGCTTACTTACTTTAGATTTCATTTCAAGCATAACCAACACATTTCTAAACTTCACTGGAATTATCTTTACTATATACAGGGTTTAATTGCGTGCCATAGCATTACTGAAACACCCCCTAAGCTATGGCACGCAATTAAATTAACACCCTGTATAGAAAAAGAAACGATATAGAAAAAAAAGTTACGCTTAATATTACGCATTATAAATTACCCTATCTAACATGCTCTTCGTGTGCGTAATTTTAAGCAGATATCTTTGATAGTATAAATAGTTAGCTTTAATAATTTAGTAAGTTTGAAAATGTGTAAGTCAAACAATAATAACACGATAACTATTGAACCATACCAAACTAATTCAATCTATACATACATATAGTCACGCCTTTATCCCTAATGGGGTAGGCAGAGCGTCAACGACCCAAACAAAGGTCGTTCCGCCACGTCTGACAAGTTTTGAGGGTTGATTAAGATAGATCTGTATATTGCTGTAGTGACAGGTTGTCAGCCCATCGCCTAAATTACAATATACTGAAACCCTCAGATCCCTTAGCTGGTTTTTACAGCATGCCAGGGAGGAGATGCAGCTGGCACATTCTATGTTTTTCTATCGCTCCCAGTCCAGCATGGAAGGACCAATCTATTGTTGGACCAATAGTTATAGTACTTGACTCTAGAAGTAATATATGCCCAACTAGCAAAATCAGTACTTCAAGACTAAATCAAGACTACTTTTTTTGTACTTGTACGATACTTGTGGTTTACTACAATGCTGGATTTGGGTACAGTTATAGGAGCATTCTTTTCTTATAAAGATCGTACAATCAACTTATAGAATGTCAGTTATCCCTATAGTACACTTGAGGAAGCGCAATTGCTTCTATAATTATCTGAAACTACACATTTTTAAGTACAACCACACTTGTTAGTATCTGACGTAAGCATCTTACTAAAGCAATTTTGTTTATAATGCTCTAGTAATATACTTAGTTGTTAGTAATTATAAGTACATTTTATAAACTGAAAAAAAAAAACAGAATCAGTTTCTTTGGCTGGTTATTGCAGTGAGTTGTAATAAAAGCAAATATTAAAAATGTAAGTATCCATTTCCTTTTATAATATTAGATATAATTTGTAGTAACTGCATAAGGTAAATAATAATCTCCATACTGCACATATAGTGTGGGAACTCGCCGGGGAAGTCATTTTTGTTGTAAATTTGTACCAAGATTTATTTAATTTTACAACGCGCTTTGCAAAATAGCACTTATAATATTTGTTGTTAAATAATCATTAGAAGATTTTTATGATCATTCGCCATTTTTGTTAAATACTCTGCTTTGAGTATTTTAAAGAACAATTGTTAGTCAATTAGTACTTGTAGTAGTCGCAATCAAGACAACATGCCTCCATATTGAAACAAAATCTTAGGGATACTCATACACTCGGACTACATATAGTGATTGATGTAGTCTTCTTATACCGGTTTCTTTGATACCCTTTATAATGCC